>SSNR01000038.1:2127167-2137634 GCA_006937965.1 Callopanchax toddi | reverse complement strand
GGGGGGGGGGGGGTGCAGCAACTCACCTGACTTTAACCATTCAAATGAAGGTGATTGTTTCCTATAAGCCCTGAATTCTCAACCCAGGATCAGGACAGAGACAGTCTCATGGATGAGAGGTGGAGCTTCTCCACCACTGGATGAATCCTGCTTCCTTTCTACTCTTTGGATGTTCCGATGAGTGAAAACTGCTTGAAACTTCCTACCAATCACACTCCTCCAGGCCACGCTGTCATTGTTACGTGAGCGCTGAAGTCCCCCAGCAGGACCATGGAGTCCTCAGTCAGAGCTCCATCCAGCACTTGTCCCGGGGACTCCATAAAGGGCAAACAACCGTCAGGACCTGATCCCTGACCTGAAGGCCTGGGTCTGCTACTGGAGCCACAAAACATTGGACCCTACCTCCTGTAGGTGGTGGGTCCACAGTTGGATGAACCCATGTAACCAGTTCAGGCTGGACCCCATGAGCAAAAGCCCAGCCAGCAGGCAGTGGTTGAGGGGTCCAAACCCAGGCCCTGCTCCAGGGCAGGACCCTGGTCACCCTCTGGACCAGGTACTCTGGTGTTTCATTCATAAAGTTCCTTCTGAATTGGGAAACACTACCAGTAGAAAAGAGCCAAGGACATCAAACCTGTAAACCTGAGTTATTTATTTGTTTGTTTGTTTGTTGTCTCTCCAGGTGTCATCCTGTACATCCTGTTGGTGGGATATCCTCCATTCTGGGATGAGGATCAACATCGTCTCTACCAGCAGATCAAAGCTGGAGCCTACGATGTAGGTCCATGATTCGTTATGATGTCATCATGGTGGAAATCAGTTACTGGTCAGAGACAGATGTGGGCGGAGCTTTGAGTCATTGAAACAACACTTCTTCATTCCTCACCTTACCTGCTGTTGTCCTCTCCTTCATACCAGTTTCCTTCTCCTGAGTGGGACACGGTGACTCCTGAAGCTAAAGATCTGATTAACAAGATGTTAACCATCAATCCAGCCAAACGGATCAACGCCGCCGAGGCCCTCAAGCACCCCTGGATCTCTGTAGGCCTCAGATCCCAGATTCTGTCAGAACAATGATGGTGATGATGATGATGATGATGATGATGATGCTCTTCCTCACAGCATCGCTCCACTGTGGCGTCCTGTATGCATCGACAGGAAACGGTTGAATGTCTGAAGAAATTCAATGCAAGAAGGAAGTTAAAGGTGAGGATTTTCAAAGTAAAAGTCTAGAACTGATTGTGGTTTTTTTTTCTTTAATTTTTGTTTTGTTTTGAGATTTCTTTTCAGTGACTGATTGTAGACAAAGCTCCTCCTCCAGGAGTTCTAGACTGGGTTTACGTTGAACCAGGACCAGATCAGGAGTTCTAGACTGGGTTTACGTTGAACCAGGACCAGATCAGGAGTTCTAGACTGGGTTTAGCTTTAACCAGGACCGGATCAGGAGTTCTAGACTGGGTTTAGCTTTAACCAGGACCGGATCAGGAGTTCTAGACTGGGTTTACATTGAACCAGGACCGGATCAGGAGTTCTAGACTGGGTTTAGCTCTAACCAGGACCGGATCAGGAGTTCTAGACTGGGTTTAGCTTTAACCAGGACCGGATCAGGAGTTCTAGACTGGGTTTAGGTTTAACCCGGACCGGATCAGGAGTTCTAGACTGGGTTTAGCTTTAACCAGGACCGGATCAGGAGTTCTAGACTGGGTTTACATTGAACCAGGACCGGATCAGGAGTTCTAGACTGGGTTTAGCTCTAACCAGGACCGGATCAGGAGTTCTAGACTGGGTTTAGCTTTAACCAGGACCGGATCAGGAGTTCTAGACTGGGTTTAGGTTTAACCCGGACCGGATCAGGAGTTCTAGACTGGGTTTAGCTTTAACCAGGACCGGATCAGGAGTTCTAGACTGGGTTTACATTGAACCAGGACCGGATCAGGAGTTCTAGACTGGGTTTAGCTCTAACCAGGACCGGATCAGGAGTTCTAGACTGGGTTTAGCTTTAACCAGGACCGGATCAGGAGTTCTAGACTGGGTTTAGGTTTAACCCGGACCGGATCAGGAGTTCTAGACTGGGTTTAGCTTTAACCAGGACCGGATCAGGAGTTCTAGACTGGGTTTACATTGAACCAGGACCGGATCAGGAGTTCTAGACTGGGTTTAGCTCTAACCAGGACCGGATCAGGAGTTCTAGACTGGGTTTAGCTTTAACCAGGACCGGATCAGGAGTTCTAGACTGGGTTTAGGTTTAACCCGGACCGGATCAGGAGTTCTAGACTGGGTTTAGCTTTAACCAGGACCGGATCAGGAGTTCTAGACTGGGTTTACATTGAACCAGGACCGGATCAGGAGTTCTAGACTGGGTTTAGCTCTAACCAGGACCGGATCAGGAGTTCTAGACTGGGTTTAGCTTTAACCAGGACCGGATCAGGAGTTCTAGACTGGGTTTAGGTTTAACCCGGACCGGATCAGGAGTTCTAGACTGGGTTTAGCTTTAACCAGGACCGGATCAGGAGTTCTAGACTGGGTTTACATTGAACCAGGACCGGATCAGGAGTTCTAGACTGGGTTTAGCTCTAACCAGGACCGGATCAGGAGTTCTAGACTGGGTTTAGCTTTAACCAGGACCGGATCAGGAGTTCTAGACTGGGTTTAGGTTTAACCCGGACCGGATCAGGAGTTCTAGACTGGGTTTAGCTTTAACCAGGACCGGATCAGGAGTTCTAGACTGGGTTTACATTGAACCAGGACCGGATCAGGAGTTCTAGACTGGGTTTAGCTCTAACCAGGACCGGATCAGGAGTTCTAGACTGGGTTTAGCTTTAACCAGGACCGGATCAGGAGTTCTAGACTGGGTTTAGGTTTAACCAGGACCGGATCAGGAGTTCTAGACTGGGTTTAGCTTTAACCAGGACCGGATCAGGAGTTCTAGACTGGGTTTACATTGAACCAGGACCGGATCAGGAGTTCTAGACTGGGTTTAGCTCTAACCAGGACCGGATCAGGAGTTCTAGACTGGGTTTAGCTTTAACCAGGACCGGATCAGGAGTTCTAGACTGGGTTTAGGTTTAACCAGGACCGGATCAGGAGTTCTAGACTGGGTTTAGCTTTAACCAGGACCGGATCAGGAGTTCTAGACTGGGTTTAGGTTTAACCAGGACCGAATCAGAAGTTCTAGACTGGGTTTAGCTTTAACCAGGACCAGATCAGGAGTTCTAGACTGGGTTTAGCTCTAACCAGGACCGGATCAGGAGTTCTAGACTGGGTTTAGGTTTAACCAGGACTGGATCAGGAGTTGTAGACTGGGTTTAGGTTTGACCAGGACCAGATCAGGAGTTCTAGACTGGGTTTACATTGAACCAGGACCGGATCAGGAGTTCTAGATTGGGTTTAGGTTTAACCAGGACCGGATCAGGAGTTCTAGACTGGGTTTACATTGAACCAGGACCGGATCAGGAGTTCTAGACTGGGTTTAGCTTTAACCAGGACCGGATCAGGAGTTCCAGACCGGGTTTATGTTTGACCAGTAACTAAAACCTTGTCTTCTTCCTTCAGGGAGCTATTCTCACCACCATGCTGGCCACCAGGAATTTTTCCGGTAAGTTTTTATCAAAGGGTTTTGTGATGTCATCGGTCAAAGACGTGGATCTCAATCTGTTCCGTTTTACACAAACACAGTCCCAGAGAGCTCATTCCTCCTGTCCTTAATCCCTAGACCCCCTCCCCCTCTCTCCCCCAGACATGGACCTCACATTACCACAGAAACAATAGAGAGCTAAACACCGCTATGCCAACGTTCCCCCTGGTTTCTACTCTTTCTACGTCCAAATGTTTTTAGTTTCCTGCTAGCTGAAAAGGTGTTTTTCTATTTCGGACTCTGGTATTTTTTCCTAAAATTGAAGCGCTAACAGCTGTTTCTGTCCTTCTCTCACTTCCTGGATGTTCTGCTGAAAAATGCTCCAGCAGCATTAATGGAGGATCCAAGCAGTGAGGAAGTGAGGCGCTTCAGGAGACAGACAGCCAGATTGTCCAATAGCTGCTTTAGTCTGAAACGTCTGATTGGCTGAGGTTTTTAGAGAACTGTGAGGAAACACCTGATTGATTTCCTTCGTTCTTTAAAATCTTTACAATATATTTATAGTTATACTATGTTAGAACGTCGTTAAGAGGCAGGAAAACCCAGTTTTAAGCTCATTAGTTTCTCAGATTTGCTCTAGCAGCTTCAGTCAGTCTGATCAGAGAGGTGTTTACGAAGAAGAAAAATGACCTGCATCGTCACGCCGTGGTGGAGGTCTTTAAGGATAAACGCCTGTAGTCTGATCAACAGGCCGTCTCACTGCTTTGGATGTCAGGTTTCAAAACGTGTTTTAGTTTACCGACCTGGACCAGATCAGGAGTTCCAGACTAGGAACAGGGTTGAATTCCTGCTGACTTTAACGTCCACGTTGATAACCCTGAGTGTCGCACCGCAGCTGATTTCTTCTCATCACTTTGAACAGCATGTTTCAGGACTCGGGACTGAGTTTTTTTCTCTGGGACCAGTTCCATGTTGAGGAGGTTCATGTGAGTGTTTTCTTTAAGATCCAGTCTGATGTTGACCCTGTCCCTCACAGACTGAGTTCATCATCAATCAGTCAGCAGTTGATGGTGAAGATCCAACATCCAGTCCTTTAATCAGCAGTGTTCCTCTATCTTAGATCAAGTGGCTCCAGGTGAACAGAGAGCTGGATCTCACACCACTCTGCACTGGTTACCAGTTAAATGTTAACTTTCAGGGCCCTACATGGTCCAGCTCCTCTTGATGTCACTGAACTGATAAAGTCCAGGTTGAAGCTCCACTTCCTTTAGTTTGAGACGCTCTATCGACAGTCTGGTCACCTTTAGAAACCTGATGATGTAAACCTGGTTGTGTTTTTTTATTGGTCTTAAACATCTTGGTTCTTTTGGTTCTTTGTCCTTGAATTCTGAGGTTTTTTGTTTTAGAACGTTGTGATTTTCTGTGACAGGAGCTGTAGAGATAAACTCCATCTGACCTGCTGCTGTCCTCACGTTGGACGCTCAGGAATGTGTGGACTTCTTGCTGTCCTTCTATCTTAAGTTGATCCTAAATTTGGCCTCAGCTCTTGGAGCCACGCCCTCCAGAGGGTCTGTCTGGGTGCAGGTTCTTTCCCTGTGAGAGCAGCTGGTTTGCTGAAGAGCGCATTGGCAGCAGCTGTTGGTACGATGCCGGCGCTGCTCTTCTCTGCATTTGTTCCTTTCTGTCTCACTCTGGTTCTTCTGTGTCTTCTTGTTTTCATCCCTCGTTCAGGAGGAAAAAGCAGCAAGAAGGCCGACGGCGTGAAGGTAACTTTCTGATTTTATCCTGTGTCCATGAACTAACCATCAGCAAGGTGCTGGTTCTAACACCAGGACCAGAATCAGACTAAAACTAGAACAGGACCAGAACCAGGATAGAAACCAGACCAGAAGCAGGACTGATTCCTGACTGTGTTTACAGGAGTCTTCTGAGAGCACCAACACCACCATCGAGGATGAAGACACCAGAGGTGATCCTCAGCTGATCCACTGACCTGCTGCAGATCCAACCAAGAGGCTAACCTCTATGTGTGTGTGTGTGTGTGTGTGTGTGCATGTGTGTGTGTGTGTGTGTGTGTCAGTGAGGAAACAGGACATCATTAAAGTCACGGAGCAGCTCATCGAGGCCATCAGCAACGGGGACTTTGAGAGCTACACGTATGTAATGTGCTTACAAACATGTGACTGTCAGAGATTGGCTGTTGGGTACTGATGATGCGTTCAAGTGAAATTAGTGATATGAGAGACTTGGGTTGGGTACTGAAACACAGAACTTCTTTGGTACCGACTAAAAGCACTCAGTAGGTACCGGTACTGAAAAACAGGTACAGATTTCAGGACTTTTAAAATAAAATGTCCTCATGCACGCTAGTTAAGCAACTTCCTGGTTGAAAAAAAAAGTTTAGCTGCATTTTGGAAAGATAAACGGGAACAGAGGAAAATGGAACAGATGCAATAAGATTTGTGCCGCAAAAACAAGAAAACCAGCAATTAGTCAGAGCAACTCATCGCTCATGGAATCAACTTGTGAGCTGCAGTCCGACTGCAACAACGAAAAATCAGACTTCCAGCCTGGGCTGCATCTGGAGGTGTGTGAGGGGGAGACAGGTGACAGAGTTCCCGAGGTTAGCAATAAATAATAATAATTATAAAAGCATAAAAATAAATGATGGGGTTTTTGTATAAAAAATCTTTTAGTACTTTTTCTCTCAGAATCATACATATAGGTACCCAAAAAAGTATTGTTAAAGTACCAGAAAACCAGGTATCGTTAAAGTAGTAGTACTGAAAATTATTTAACAGTTCTCAGCCTATGAGACAGTTCCTGCCCCTTTAGAAACCTTAAAGTCTTAACCAGTCTAAAAGGTCCCATATTCTGCTAAATCCACTTCCTAAAGATCTAACAGTCAGATCAGTCCACAGACTGAGTCTGAGACCCACAATGTTCAAATGTTTTCACCGTTTTCACTTCCTGATTTTCGAGCTAACGCTAAAACGGCTGGTTTCTAAATCTTTCCCCTGAACAGACCACTCCTCTCTAGAGGACAGAGCCAATCAGAGCACCTTTGTCTACCTGAGCCCCCCCGCCCGCCCTTTAAAAACCACGGAGCGCTCATCCTCACAAACGTTAGCTAACAGTCACGGTGACGCTACGAGCAAAGCACGGCAGCTGCTTCGTAGATGGCTGATCAACGAGTTACTCCCTTCATCTGAGACTCTGAAGACCACCAACGAGAAGAGAGGTGGGCGGGGCTTAGATAATCTCTGCCCCGCCCATTTAAAGTAAAGTTTATCTTCAGGAGGTTGGATAAAGAACAACAGCTGACCTTAAAGCCATACTCAGTAGCCAGGTAAACAAGCTAGGTCTCGCTAGCTAGTTTAGAGAAACACGACTCGGAGCACTCACCCCTCCCATCGGGTATAATCGGTACGCCAGCCTTCCCGCGGACATGGGACCCCGTTTTGCGATGATAACAAAGCAGAGTCTAACTCCAGCCGTAGAAACGTTCCCCCAGCTTTTCCTCTTTTCACCTCCAAAAGTTTTTACTTTTCTGCTAGCTGAAAAGGTGTTTTTTGGGGGGGACTCTGGTATTTTTATCTTAAAATGAAAGCACTGACCACCGGCTAATTCTGTCCTCCTTTCACTTCCGGGATGTTCAGATGGAAAATGTGTCTGGGTGGATTATTGGTGAATCCAAGCAGTGCAGAAATGCGGCAGACAGACAGCTGGATTGCCCAATCCTATCGTTCGGTCCGAACAATAGGATTGGCTGAAGTTTTTAGAGAACTGCGGGACAACCACTTTATTGATTTCTTTCTGGGGTTTTTTAATCTCCACAATATATTTATGGCTATACTATGTTGGAAGGTTGTTAAGAGGCTTTTAAAAAACGTTAAAAGCTACATTGTTTACCTGGCTACTGAGTATGCCTTTAAAGTCAGGGTCAGTTTGACTGACGCAGAGCTCTGACCTGTTTGAGACGTAAAAGAGATACTCCAGGAGGGAGTCGTGCTGTGAACTCCAAGACTGATGCGCTGAACGAGCTGAATCACAGGATTACCTGCAGTTTCAGGACTTGAACGCAGGATGGTTACCAACTTGGAAAGATAACTCAGCTCGACTTGGTGGATGTGACCCTTTATTCGGCTGTTTTGAACATCTTGAAGACCGCTTAGGGCAGAAGGTAGAAAGCAAATTAATTTCTGCCTGCTCTAAACAAGTTGTTATCTGGAATTCAGCCCACCAACTGTCCTTGAAGGCTGAAGAATCTCAAACTCCCCTGGAGAGGAATCAGCTGGCGGCTTGGCCCCTCCCTTCCCGTCTACATGAGACTGTGACCTCTGGTTCAGTTCGCTGTGCTCGCTGATAACATCAAAACGAGAGACGACTGCACTGGAAGGCCATGGAGTCACTTACTGCAGACACAACATCCTACTGATACGCACACACCTCCCACCCATCTCAATGTTCCTCTTGTTCCTTGACGCTCGCTCCTCTCCCAGCTGATGAGGCTGTAGGCTGCACTTATGCAGCTTCGCGTGGTCGATGGGAGGGCCCCCACCACCACCTACATCATGTTTGATTTATGTTGTAACTGTCTAGTCTGTTTGCTATGAATGTAGTGAGGCAAGGAATGTAGTGGTAAAACATTACCAAAGTTTATTGTCTCATTTACATAAACGTTTTTCACGCATAAACTTTCTGTCTGTAAAGTTTCTGTCTGTGAAGTTTCTGTCTGTAAACTTTGTAAAGTTTTTGTCTGTACAGTTTATGTCTGTAAACTTTACTCTGTAAACTTTTTGTCTGTAAAAATTATGTCTGTAAAGTTTCTGTCTGTAAAGTTTCTGTCTGTAACGTTTTTGTCTGTAAAGTTTCTGTCTGTAAAGTTCCTGCCTGTAAAGTTTATGTCTGTAAACTTTACTATGTAAAGTTTTTGTCTGTAAAAATTATGTCTGTAAAGTTTCTGTCTGTAAAGTTTTTTGTCTGTAAAGTTTATGTCTGTAAACGTTGTAAACTTTTTGTATGTAAAAATTATGTATGTAAAGTTTCTGTCTGTAAATTTTTGTCTGCAAAGTTTCTGTCTGTAAAGTTTGTAAACTTTTTGTCTGTAAAAATTATGTCTGTAACGTTTCTGTCTGTAAATTTTTGTCTGTAAAGTTTCTGTCTGTAAAGTTTTTGTCTGTAAAGTTTCTGTCTGTAAAGTTTCTGCCTGTAAAGTTTCTGTCTGTAAAGTTTTTGTCTGTAAACTTTGTAAAGTTTACGTCTATAAAGTTTCTGTCTGGAAAGTTTCTGTCTGGAAACACTCCATTTGTAAACTTTCTGTCACAACTGTAAATGTTCTGTTTGTAAACCTAATGGCTGTAAAATATTTCTGTCTGCGATCTGTTTTTTCTCTTCTCAGTAAAATGTGTGACCCTGCTGTCACAGCCTTTGAACCTGAAGCTTTGGGGAACCTGGTTGAAGGCTTGGACTTCCATCGCTTTTATTTTGAAAACTGTGAGTTGAACCTGGTTTCCTGTCTGCTGGTGATTAATTTAATCAGTTTTATAGCTCGAGGGAGTTCTGTTCACATGTTTAAAGTAATTTGTGTGTTTGTGGGGCAGTGTGGTCCAAGAACAGTAAACCGGTCCACACCACCATCCTGAACCCTCACATCCACCTGGTGGGCGACGAAGCTGCCTGCATTGCTTACATCAGAGTGACACAGTACATAGACTCCAATGGCACACCTCGCACTGCCCAATCAGAAGAGACCAGGGTGTGGCATCGCCGTGATGGAAAGTGGCAGATCGTCCACTTCCATCGCTCAGGCTCCGCCTCCACTCTCAGCAAGTAAGAACGAGTCAACTTAAAGAATCAACAAACCTGATCTTCTGTCTCCTGCATACCACAAAACTCCGTTCAATCCTGTAATCTAATTGGATAAGGGGTCAGTAGGTCAGACAGACACTTAATTTACTACATTAAACGTTGCTTCATATTGTTGAGGCTCATGGTTGTTTTCCATCAATGGAACAAAAAGTTTCAAACGTTTTTGTTCTAATTGCTTCAACAAAGAAATGTTGAAAGAAACGGCACCTCCTCCTGTTTCCTAGTGACTGAACCTGGTCCCACAATGCACTGCAGCAGTGTGATTGCTTGTTTAAATTGAAATATTATTATTATTATTATTATTGAAATGTTCTACCATCAAATATACGTTTTGTCATTTCAGATTATTAATTCGTTCTTATTTTTCCACTTTTTTTTCTCTAGCTAACCTCCTCTAACGCAGTGGGCGGGTCTGTGATGGGGCTGCCGTTGCCTTGACAACAGGTTGATTGACAGCAGACAGGCATCTGACACCAACCATTCAGGATTTAGTTTGAGAACTTAGAGGAGGATACTGCTAGACCGGAAATCTTCATAACCATCAATCAACCATCCAACCAACCAACCAACCAACCAATCAGATCCCTTCTGGTGGAAACCTTGTATCTCCAGGCCCCGCCCACAGTGCCTCCCTGTGGTCAGAGCTGGTCTCTGATTGGCTCAGTACAAACCTTTGTGGGCTCTGAACCACTCTGATGTTTAAGGTGTTAGTGAGCAGAATGTACAGAAGTCTGACATCACAAACAAAATCATTAAAGGTCCCATATTCTGCTAAATCCACTTCCTAAAGATCTTCTAACAGTCAGATCAGTCCACAGACTGAGTCTGAGACCCAAAAATGTTCAAATATTTTCACCGTTTTCACTTCCTGATTCTCATTTTAGGGAAACGTGTTTTGAGCTAATGCTAAGACGGCTGGTTTCTAAATCTTTCCCCTGAACAGACCACTCCTCTCTAGAGGACAGAGCCAATCAGAGCACCTTTGTCTACCTGAGACCCCCCCCCCCCCCCCCCCCCCCCCCCCC
>SSNR01000038.1:2108599-2127157 GCA_006937965.1 Callopanchax toddi | reverse complement strand
CCCCCCCCCCCCCCGCCCTTTAAAAACCACGGAGCGCTCATCCTCACAAATGTTAGCTAACAGTCATGGTGAAACTACGAGCAAAACACGGCAGTTACTTCATAGATGGTTGATCAACAAGTTACTCCCTTCATCTGAGACCCTGAAGACCCACCAATGAGAAGAGAGATGGGCGGGGCTTAGAGAAGATCTGCTCCCCAACGGCCCTGCCCAGTTAAAGTAAAGTTTATCTTCAGGAGGTTGAATGAAGAACAACAGCTGACCTTAAAGTTAGGGTCAGTTTGACCAATCAGAGCTTTGACCTTTGACCTGAGATGTAGAAGAGATGATTCAGAGAGAGGGATGGATATGAGACCTTTAACTAAGTCTAACCCTATTAACTGGTCTAAGAGATACAAGCTTCCCCTGCAGGTAGACGTAGGTCATAACTAGTGGAGACGTGTGTCCAGAGTCCCAGTTGCCATGGTAATGGATGATTTTTAGACCAATTATCTGACTTTTTTAATCAGTTCAGCATCTTTAATTTTTACAGCTTTAAGTGATTGAGATCCTAAAGTCCAGTCCCCCTGAACCTCCTCAGGACCCTTGAAGCCTCCTGGCAGTCCGTCTGCTGAGGAACATCTCCTGCAGTCATTGCTCTAACAGGATCAGGACCAGGACCAGGAGCGGGTTCAGGTTGGGGTTCAGTTCATGTCCTCAGACCACTGACAGCAGTGACCCTCCCACAGAAAAGCCCCTGAACACAGAACCAGAGAGCAGAAGAAGACACTGGTTTTGAGGAGGTTCAATTAGCACCCCCACTTCCTGTTTCCTTCTTGTTCTGGAATCTTTGACAAAGCAGCTCCCTGTCGCCACCTACAGGCTGCAGGGAGAAGTTCTGCTGAGATCAAATGTAAATACAAGCACAGGTTTTCCTTTCACCTGAAGATGCCCTCAGCACAGGAACTGTGTTTATTATGGGATGGAACCTCCAGGTAGATGTTTATATTTAGAGACTTGGCTCTCAGGTTTCTACGGGAACTCACAGGACACAAGTCACAGACTTTCTGCAGCCTTTTTAAGGTGAGGTTTGGTTGGAGTTGATGGTGATTTTAGTATCTTGAGCTTCCTGCTGGTGACGTGGAGATAATTCAGTCTAAAATCAGATCCGTGACTCTGGATCAGAAACACAGTCAAACCCAGATGACCACACCCACCTCTCTGCTTCCTTTGGGTTAAGAGCTCCAGAAGCTTCCATCGCCCTCCAGCCTTTGATCTTCCACAGACTGCCACCCCCCCCCCCCCCCCCCCCCCCCCCCCCCCCCCCCCATCCCCCATCTCCAACCACCCTGACAACAGAGGCCTAACGAGGTTCCTCAACGAGTTACCACTGCTGCTTCTCCCCATTGACTGAGGAACTCTAACAATGGAAGGACGGATAAAGAAAGACAGGAAAGTTTGAATAAATGAGGAAGTAAGGAAGAAAAATTTTGTGGGAATATAAGAAAACATAAAAGGAAAGAAACAGTTTTCCCTAAATGAACGAATGAAGTCAAATCATTAAATAAAAAAGCTGTATTTATTTAAAGTGACAATGGTTTAGCACGCCTTCC
Source organism: Callopanchax toddi (assembly GCA_006937965.1). Classification (NCBI taxonomy): domain Eukaryota; kingdom Metazoa; phylum Chordata; class Actinopteri; order Cyprinodontiformes; family Nothobranchiidae; genus Callopanchax; species Callopanchax toddi. Next base: position 2,125,565 of record SSNR01000038.1, on the reverse strand, counting down.
TTCACATCAATGTACATGATGTCTCTGGAGCTCCTTGTTTGGTTTAAGAAGTTAGAATGGAACCACTTCAAAGTCCAGAACTCTTCCATTTAAACTCAACAGAGCAAAATATTACAACCAATCAGAGTCTCCAACACAACCTCCAATCAGAGTCTCTGACACAACCTCCAATCAGAGTCTCCGACCCAAAACCTCCAATCAGAGTCTCCGACCCAAAACCTCCAATCAGAGTCTCTGACACACAACCTCCAATCACAATCTCTGACACACAACCTCCAATCAGAGTCTCCGACACAACCTCCAATCAGAGTCTCTGACACAACCTCCAATCAGAGTCTCCGACACAACCTCCAATCAGAGTCTCCGACCCAAAACCTCCAATCACAATCTCTGACACACAACCTCCAATCAGAGTCTCCGACACAACCTCCAATCAGAGTCTCTGACACAACCTCCAATCAGAGTCTCCGACACAACCTCCAATCAGAGTCTCCGACCCAAAACCTCCAATCACAATCTCTGACACACAACCTCCAATCAGAGTCTCCGACACAACCTCCAATCAGAGTCTCTGACACAACCTCCAATCAGAGTCTCCGACACAACCTCCAATCAGAGTCTCCGACCCAAAACCTCCAATCACAATCTCTGACACACAACCTCCAATCAGAGTCTCCGACACAACCTCCAATCAGAGTCTCTGACACAACCTCCAATCAGAGTCTCCGACACAACCTCCAATCAGAGTCTCCGACCCAAAACCTCCAATCACAATCTCTGACACACAACCTCCAATCAGAGTCTCCGACACAACCTCCAATCAGAGTCTCTGACACAACCTCCAATCAGAGTCTCCGACACAACCTCCAATCAGAGTCTCCGACCCAAAACCTCCAATCACAATCTCTGACACACAACCTCCAATCAGAGTCTCCGACACAACCTCCAATCAGAGTCTCTGACACAACCTCCAATCAGAGTCTCCGACACAACCTCCAATCAGAGTCTCCGACCCAAAACCTCCAATCACAATCTCTGACACAACCTCCAATCAGAGTCTCCAACAAAACCTCCAATCAGAGTCTCCGACACAAAACCTCCAATCAGAATCTCTGACACAACCTCCAATCAGAGTCTCCGACACACAACCTCCAATCAGAGTCTCCGACACACAACCTCCAATCAGAGTCTCCGACACAACTTCCAATCAGAGTCTCTATCACAACCTCCAATCAGAGTCTCTAACACAACCTCCAATCAGAGTCTCTAACACAACCTCCAATCAGAGTCTCTGACACAACCTCCAATCAGAGTCTCTAACACAACCTCCAATCAGAGTCTCTAACACAACCTCCAATCAGAGTCTCTAACACAACCTCCAATCAGAGTCTCTGACACAACCTCCAATCAGAGTCTCTGACACAACCTCCAATCAGAGTCTCTGACACAACCTCCAATCAGAGTCTCTAACACAACCTCCAATCAGAGTCTCCGACACAACCTCCAATCAGAGTCTCTGACACAACTTCCAATCAGAGTCTCTGACACAACCTCCAATCAGAGTCTCTGACACAACTTCCAATCAGAGTCTCTGACACAACCTCCAATCAGAGTCTCTGACACAACCTCCAATCAGAGTCTCTGACTATTTACAAAAAGCGGAGAAGTTTCAAAGCATCTGGTCGTGTTTTGGGACTTTTGGTCTTGTTTCAGGAGATTCTGGTTGTGTTTGGAGGCATTTGGTCGTGTTTTGGGACTTTTGGTCTTGTTTCAGGAGATTCTGGTTGTGTTTGGAGGCGTCTGGTCGTGTTTTGGGACTTTTGGTCTTGTTTCAGGAGATTCTGGTTGTGTTTGGAGGCATCTGGTCGTGTTTTGGGACTTTTGGTCTTGTTTCGGGAGATTCTGGTTGTGTTGGAGGCGTCTGGTCGTGTTTTGGGACTTTTGGTCTTGTTTCAGGAGATTCTGGTTGTGTTGGAGGCATCTGGTCGTGTTTTGGGACTTTTGGTCTTGTTTCAGGAGATTCTGGTTGTGTTGGAGGCATCTGGTCGTGTTTTGGGACTTTTGGTCTTGTTTCAGGAGATTCTGGTTGTGTTGGAGGCATCTGGTCGTGTTTTGGGACTTTTGGTCTTGTTTCAGGAGATTCTGGTTGTGTTGGAGGCGTCTGGTCGTGTTTTGGGACTTTTGGTCTTGTTTCAGGAGATTCTGGTTGTGTTTGGAGGCGTCTGGTCGTGTTTTGGGACTTTTGGTCTTGTTTCGGGAGATTCTGGTTGTGTTGGAGGCGTCTGGTCGTGTTTTGGGACTTTTGGTCTTGTTTCAGGAGATTCTGGTTGTGTTTGGAGGCGTCTGGTCGTGTTTTGGGACTTTTGGTCTTGTTTCAGGAGATTCTGGTTGTGTTTGGAGGCGTCTGGTCGTGTTTTGGGACTTTTGGTCTTGTTTCAGGAGATTCTGGTTGTGTTGGAGGCATCTGGTTGTGTTTTGGGACTTTTGGTCTTGTTTCAGGAGATTCTGGTTGTGTTTGGAGGCATCTGGTCGTGTTTCAAGGCATTTCATTGGCTCAGTTTGGATTAGTTCCTGGATGGTCGGAGGTCACGGTTGTGTGAGTTCTGCGTGGTGGTTCTTCCTCCTCAGTGATGATGTTCTGTACAGATCATGTGGTTCCTGCATGCTGGACTTTATGTTTAGTGTTTTGGCTTCAGGCACCTCTGCGTTTTGATTGGTTGCAGCTTTCCGGCGGATTCATCTTATTAGCATTTGTCACTGCTAGCTGCGAGCTAACAAAACGCAGACTGCGCCCTCTTTGATATTCTGCCTCTTTGAGCCTTTGTGTTCGTCTCTGAAGCTTTACTCAGCTTTTTACTGTCAACAGAATGTAGAACTTTGTACAATCAGATTCTTATGATGATATTAAAACTTATTATATCATGTTTGTATACCTAAAGCTTTTTAATGTTCTGATGGGACGTTTTAGTGACTTTCTCTTTGTGAACTATTAGCTTTACTCTTTTGTTTTTCTGATTAGCGTGTGGATGTGCTAGCAGCTGCTTTACAGTTTACTCTAAGTTTTACTCTGATCCACAAGGAGTCCCGGTTCTGGAAGAACCAAAACAACAACCACCATAACGATAAAAAAACCTTCATAACTACTAGACAGGAGGGGGTGGAGCTACACCACAGGTCCCACCTGATTAAACATGTGAAGTCTGATTTTTATGGTTAGTAAAACCTCTTTACCTCTTCTTATGCAACATTTTTATTTTTAATATAAATTCCTGACCTTTGTTTAAGCGTCTTGATTTGTTCAGCTGAAACAAGCCCCGCCCCCGACAGCCTACTAGCTCCTGATTGGCTAGCCTGTGGACTTGTCTCCCAGGGGGCACCATCAGCATTTGATGAAAAAGGAAACATTTAGATTGGATCCGTTTAGACCTGATCCAGGACTCCACGTGGCGCCTGCAGAGTGAGCAGCTGTTTTCTAAAGCAAAGCCTTCTCAGAAGCTTCTCCCTGAGCTTTAACGATGCTGAACGTATCGATCGGCAGTGGGAGATGAAGAAACTCTGCCTGCAAATGTCTGAGATGTCATTTTTTAGAAACTCTTGGTGTTTTTGCGACTGATGTAAGATTAGATTTTTCTCTGATGGTGTGAAGCTCTGCTGCTGCTCTGTTTTCCACCACATATCTGTTTAATCTGAACAAAGCCGAAACAGCAGCCCTGGTGGATCCCAGAGACCGCTAGAATCAGGTTTCAGATTTCTGGGTGGAGATGTTCTCACATGCAGCTCTGCAGACTTCAGCAGGACGAAAACAGAACAAGTTCACCTAGCTTCAGCAGTTAGCATCATTAGCTAACAACTTTTTGTTTTTTAGCTAACAACTAACCTGTGCTAGGAAAGCTAATTAATATATTAAAAATGTTTCAGAACCCCCCCCCCACCACCACCACCACCACCCAAAAAAAAAAAAGTTAATTAAATGTAATTTAAAAGTTAATTTATTAAAGGTGTGGTTTACTGGTTATTTAAAGGCATACTTTGCAACTTTTTCCTATTTTAAATCTTGTCCTTGATCCAGTCTGTGCTAGTCTGTCCCTTTACGGGTTAATAAAAGTCCCTCACCTCCATCTGCTGCTTTAAAGGTCGGGTTTAAGTTTAGAGTCAAGGTTTAGTTTAAGGTCGGGGTTAGGTTTAAGGTCGGGTTTAGTCTAAGGTCGGGTTTAGTTTAGAGTCGGGGTTAGGTTTAAGGTCGGATTTAGTTTAAGGTCGGGTTTAGTTTAAGGTCGGGTTTAGTTTAGAGTCGGGGTTAGGTTTAAGGTCGGATTTAGTTTAAGGTCGGATTTAGTTTAAGGTCGGGTTTAGTTTAGAGTCAAGGTTTAGTTTAAGGTTGGGGTTAGGTTTAAGGTCGGGGTTAGTTTAGAGTCAGGGTTAGGTTTAAGGTCGGATTTAGTTTAAGGTCGGGTTTAGTTTAGAGTCAAGGTTTAGTTTAAGGTTGGGGTTAGGTTTAAGGTCGGGGTTAGTTTAGAGTCAGGGTTAGGTTTAAGGTCGGATTTAGTTTAAGGTCGGGTTTAAGTTTAGAGTTATGGTTTAGTTTAAGGTCGGGTTTTAGTTTAAGGTCGGGTTTAAGTTTAAGGTCGGGTTTAAGTTTAGAGTTATGGTTTAGTTTAAGGTCGAGTTTAAGTTTAAGGTCGGGTTTAAGTTTAGAGTTATGGTTTAGTTTAAGGTCGGGTTTTAGTTTAAGGTCGGGTTTAAGTTTAAGGTCGGGTTTAGTTTAAGGTCGGGTTTAAGTTTAAGGTCGGGTTTAAGTTTAGAGTTATGGTTTAGTTTAAGGTCGGGTTTTAGTTTAAGGTCGGGTTTAAGTTTAAGGTCGGGGTTAGCTAGTCCAGACTGTTGTTCTGCTCCCTGAGTTTGATTTTGGACGTTCTTCATCAAAGGTCAGAGGTCTCTTTAGAGCCTTAGAGACCCCTGAATGTATTTTACGGGTTGAGGTCGACTCGTCCTGTTTCTCTTTGCTGGCGTTCTGCAGAGGGTCCATCAGACCAAACATCTCCTCCTCTTCTCTCAGCTCTTTCTACTCTGATGGATGTTGTTTTGTACTGTAAACATTTGACTAATGCTGCATGCTCAGTGTGTTACTGTGTGTGTGTGTGTGTGTGTGTGTGTGCATGCATGTGTGTGTGCATGTGAGGGCGAGAGTGTGTTTTTTAACTTTTATTTTGTATTCTTGGGGAGTTCTTTCTTCTCCTGCATTGTGTTCAAAATGATTCTGTAAATAAAAAGTATTGAAACGCTGAGCTCTGATTGGTTCATTATCAGTAAATAAAATGTGTTTATGGAGCTCTAAACGACACAGGGATCAGGTCTACATGGGTATCGGGTCTACACAGGTATCAGGTCTATATCAGGTCTGCATAGTATCAGGTCTACACGAGTATCGGGTCTACACAGGTATCAGGTCTACACAAGTATCGGATCTACATATCAGGTCTAGACGAGTGGTCTACACAATTATCAGGTCTATATGGGTATCAGGTCTACACGGGTATCGGGTCTACATAGTATCAGGTCTACACAGGTACCAGGTCTACATGAGTGGTCTACACATGTATCAGGTCTACATGGGTATCAGGTCTACATGGGTAACAGGTCTACACAGGTATCAGGTCTACACGGGTATCAGGTTTACATGGGTAACAGGTCTACATGGGTAACAGGTCTACACGGGTAACAGGTCTACACGAGAGGTCTACATATCAGGTCTACATGGGTATCAGGTCTACATATCGGGTCTACATGGGTATCAGGTCTACATATCAGGTCTACATGGGTATCAGGTCTACACGGGTATCAGGTCTACATATCAGGTCTACACAGGTATCAGGTCTACAGGTATCGGGTCTACACGGGTATCAGGTCTACATATCAGGTCTACACAGGTATCGGGTCTACAGGTATCGGGTCTACACGGGTATCAGGTCTACATATCAGGTCTACACAGGTATCGGGTCTACAGGTATCGGGTCTACACGGGTATCAGGTCCTGTCATTCATCCTATCAGACTAAGATCAGCCCACCTGAAACCTGAGAGGTGGTTCTGGTGGGTCCAGGACCAGTTCAGCTCATAGATCCATAGAGAATGTAAATCAGCTGATCAGCCAGTCCTCATCATGGACCTGGACTCTCTAAAACCTCTCCCCATTGGCTGATCTTCAAGGAGTGCAGAGCATCCATTGCACAGAGAGTCACTGAGGATTCATTGTCTCAGAAATCACAAGAACTGATCCCCACCTGAAGAAGACCAGCTGATCTAGAGTCTGAGCAGACTGATAGAACACGTTCTCATTCAGGTCCTCAGTTTAGAGACATGTGAGTGTAAAATAATTAACGAAGATCTAATAATAAATATTCAAATGTAAATAAAATTAATAAAACACTGATATCTGTCAAACTTATTTATAAAGCACTTTAAAACCGGAGATGTTGTACAGCAAAATAAAAACAATCCCATCAGAAAGTCACGAGATAGTAAAGATCTGCTGTTAGGCTTAGAGATGATCTACCACTGCTCTCCACGTGGTGGCAGCAGCAGCAGCTTCATCTGGCCGGAACTTCTCATGTTTGAACCCGGAAGCGGAAGTTCCTTCCTTTCTTGTTTCAGCTCAGTAAAGAGACACACTCAGGTGAGCCCCGCTCAGGGTTTAAATCCGTCTTTGATCTGATTTCCAGGTGACCATCCGCTGATTCCAGGTGTGAGTGCTGAATGATGAACGGTGCTCGGGTCTGTCGGGACCGGAATCGATAGTCTCTGAGCCGTTAAGTGGTTTATTTTAGTCTTTTTTTCTGTTTGTGTTGCGAAGCTTCGCCATCTTGGCTGCGTCGGAGCGGGAAACTAGTCCGATTTCTGATAGTCCCGGACCGGGACTCCCGGTAGACCGGTGAGCTGCAGGCGGTTGTTAAAATAAAGGCTAGCAGGAGGAGAGACGGTAACTAGCGTCATTAGAGAGAGGAGGCTAGCAGGCTAACGCTAGCCCCCTGCTACCTGGTCCTGGTGGTCTTCTAAACGAAAAGGCTGGTTCCGGTTCTGGGTCTAAGGTTCGGTTCTGGTGGTCTCGGTTGAAAACGTAACGGCTGGATCCGGTTCTGGGTCTAAGATTCGGTTCTGGTTTATTTAGCTTTCATCAACCTGCAGGATTCATCCATGTGACGAGCCCAGTCCGGTGGTTCCATTACCGGACAGGTGTTAAACCATCACGAGCCTCAGACCTCTGGTCCAGAAAGACCTGGACGTCCAGTGATGGAGGTTTGGGTCGATTCCCTGTAGATGATGATCCAGAAGCTGCTAACTGTGGTACTGGTAACGGGTCAGACCCAGACCTGATGGGCTTCTTGTCTCTAAGGTCTGGTCTCGTGGCTTCATGTAACCAGAATCCCTGAGGAGGATTCTTCTAACACATGAGACCGTTCTGTAACACAGCTAGCAACAGGTCACAATAACAGGTGTTAACCCCACCCCTAAAGGTCCTCCTACCTAGACCCTCTAGTCTGGCTGGTCCTCCTATATCTATTTCTAAAGCTTCAGGTCTCAGGTTGCTGTTGTCTGGTGATGGACACCTGATCAGGTCCTTCCTGTGGGCGGCATGTAGCTCAGTTGGTAGAGTGGTTGGTCTGGCAACCGGTTCGATCCCAGCTCCTGCTGGGTTACTTTGTCATCGTGTCCTTGGAGACAGTTCACCCACCTTGTCTACTGGTGGAGGTCTGAGGGACCTGGTGGAGGTCTGAGGGACCTGGTCAGGGTATCCGCGGAGTCTTGAAAAGTATTAAAAGGTGTTAAATAAATTTTGGGAAATTCAAGACCCTTATAAAGTATTAAAAAGTCTTATCACGGCTTTATAAAGTCTTAAATTTCGGAACGAAAAAATCTGAATTTGATGTCCCAACAGTTTGAGTCCCAAAAACATCGTAAACGTGTGTGAGTTTAGTCATTTTTATTTAAAAAAAGAACGGGAAACAAAGGGTGCGTTAGTAATCCTTCTCTCGGAGCACCAGGGCGGGCGGTGCACAAGTTTAAAAGCACAATGTACGCTCTGGTGTTCCCAGTGAGTATTGCGAACGCACCGAAATGTTAAGATGGAAGAGAATCTCTGTGAACGCTGCCGCGTAACCAGAATGGCGGTGAGGTATTAAAAAAATATTGAGACAGTCTTGAAAAAGTCTTGAAAAGGTTTTGAATTTAACTTCAAGATTCCTGTATATACCCTGCTGGTGGTGCATGGTGTTTCCACCTCTGTCAGTGTGAGTGAATGTTTGTGTCGTACAGCTCTTTGGGGAGTGCAGATCTCCAGAAAGCGCTCTGTAAAAACAGGACTTTGGCGTTCCTCTGACATAGGGTTAAAGGTCACTTGGGGGCAGAGACCTGCTGATCTGTGGTTGTGGAGAAGTGGGTCCTGTCTGGTTTCACGTGTTCTTACAGCAGCCCTTTGACCCGTCTGATCTCGTGTCCTCCAGCAGACATGGCTCCTCGTAAAGGGAAGGAGAAGAAGGAGGAGCAGGTGATCAGCTTGGGCCCCCAGGTGGCTGAAGGAGAGAACGTGTTCGGGGTCTGCCACATCTTCGCCTCCTTCAACGACACTTTCGTACACGTCACAGACCTCTCCGGGAAGTACGTCAGTCCAGATCCCGGGTTCTGACTGCTACCGTGGGGCGTGGTCTCATTGCTGTGTTTGTTTCCAGGGAGACGATCTGCCGTGTGACCGGAGGGATGAAGGTGAAGGCAGACAGAGACGAGTCGTCTCCGTACGCCGCCATGTTGGCTGCTCAGGATGTGGCTCAGCGCTGCAAAGAGCTGGGAATCACAGCGCTACACATCAAGCTGAGGGCTACCGGAGGCAACAGGTAACGCACCTGTCGGGGGGGGGGGGGGGGGGGGGGGGGGCAGGAAGCTTTTTCAGGTGTCTGATGGACCTGTGTCTCTTTCAGGACCAAGACTCCAGGACCCGGAGCTCAGTCGGCTCTCAGAGCTCTGGCACGATCAGGCATGAAGATCGGACGCATCGGTACGTTTCTATCACCAAATAGAGGTCAGAGGTCAGACTCGAGGGCTTGTTCTGCTGCACTCAGGTGTTTACCTGTAGGTCAGGAGTAGGACTGGATGTGGTAACTAGGGTGCAACGGATCATCATCGATCCGTGGTTCGTACGGATCACCCTCTACGGTTCAGAACGCACGTGGTTCGCGGTTCATGTAGAGCGCGTGCGTCGCTAAATCATCCCCGACGTTCTGTGCTCACGCGCTCTGAATCTGCAGATTATTCCCCTCTGAGAAAGGCGTTCGTTTTGCATCACGTATAGAGGTTTACTCTGTTGGCTTCAGCCGTTTTAGAACACCAGAACGAAGGATCGCTGATCAATATCCAGTCTCTGCTGCGCGCGCGCTGCCTCTGATTCCTCCGTCTCTCTCTCCGTCAGCTGGAATCTTTCTGATAGACAAACTAGATTCACCTATTTGTGTCTAAGATAACGTCATGTTGGGCTTTTATACGAGCTAATAAACGTTAATATAACACCGGAATTCAGTCAGGAGCCACAGAGCAGCGCCTCGTGCGTCACGCCCCCCCCCCCAGCTGTGACCGCTAGTTTGACAGCAGGTCTGTGAACCCTGAGGTGCACATATGAGTATATCTCCCCCATTAATTAGTTTTATTATGATTCAAAACTTTATTCAAGCATCAGATTGACATCTTGAGTTAAATGCAGTTTGTATTTATGAGGATTGAGCAGAAAAAAGTTGCTCAGTGTTTTAGAAAATAATGAGAGAGCAAAGTTTTTTGTCTTTTCTTTTTCATTCTGCTGATCCGAAAATTGATCCGATCCGTGAGTTTTCTGATCCGTTGCACCCCTAGTGGTAATGGTGTGTACACATGCAGGGCTCCAGGCTGAGACCTAATTTCTTAAAGGTAAAAAGATCAGAGGTCGTACCAGTGTGACCAGCTGTTTGAAGAAAAAAGGTCTTCCTGTGCTTCGTGTGTTAGACCAGAGGAACTCTGAAATACAAGTCTTAACGGGACACATGAAAATCTATGAACGAGTGGAAGCTCCGCTTCATCAGAGAGGAGGTCCGTCTGAGGGAGGGACAGGTGTATAATGGAGGGTTGTCCATCAGACATTTAGCCATGAAGTGTTCAGGTTGAGATGTTCCTGAGAAACATGAAGTTAAAACATTCGAACTGATCCTAAAAGTTTCAGCTGACTGAAGCTTTTTACGTTTTCAGTAGGTCACCCATCTGATACGATTCAGCTCCAGATAAAGAACTTTTACTAACTTGTTAATTAGTCGTTAATCTGCTCTCTGCGACGTAAACAAGCTAGTTATTTTATAGAAACACGTCTCAGAGCTCTCACCCCTCCCGTCGGGTTTAATTGGTAGGCCAGCCTTCCCCCAGACATGGACCATATGTTGCCGTGGTTACAACAGAGACCAGAACTCCAGCTGTAGAAACATCCCCCAGGTTTTTCCTCTTTTCACCTCCAAACGTTTTTAGTTTCCTGCTAGCTGAAAAGGTGTTGTTCTTTTTGGGTATTTTTTCCTAAAATTGAAGCGCTAACAGCCGTTTCTGACCTCCTTTCACTTCCTGGATGTTCTGCTGAAAAATGCACCCGGGCGGATTAATGGAGGATCCCAGCAGTGAGGAAGTGCAGCAGACAGACAGCCGGATTGTCCAATCCCATCGATGGGATTGGACAATCCGGCTGAAGTTTTTAGAGAACTGCGGGACAACCACTTTGATTTCTTTCGGGTTTTTAAAAAAGTCTCTAATGTATTTATAACTATACTATGTTAGAACGTTGTTAATAGGCTTTAAAAAAACGTTACAAGCTACATTGTTTACCAAATGAATGAGTGCAGCTTTAAGGAGTTGATATTAATTATAAGGACAGAGATTTAACCTATAAAACTACATCTGAGTGCACCTACCTTTTGCTCCGGTGCGCCTAAGACAAAAACTGTAGAGCAAAGTTAGTCTAGAGCCCTGACGTAGTAGCAAGGAGAGGGTCTCTAGCGCCCAGCAGAGGGGGTCATGTTGAACAGAAGAAGCCTTTGTGTGACCTCTGACCTCTGGAGGATGTCGGTGGATCGTTCCTTATGCGTGGACCTGACTTCCTGTTTCCTGTTTTCAGAGGACGTGACGCCGATCCCATCAGACTCTACCAGGAGGAAGGGCGGTCGCCGTGGTCGCCGTCTGTAAACAGCTGTTCAGTTTCACAATAAAAGCATAAAGTCTGACTGTGTGAGTAGTTTGTTAACGGTCCAGACCCTGACGTCCTCTGCAGCAGGTGGTGAGTCTGGAGAACCCAGCACTGAAACCTAACCAGTCAAATGGAGCTGGTCCAGACACTAAACCACTTCAGCTGTTCCAGATTATTAGGTACAGCTCTTTGAAACACTTAGTAGTAGGGTTAGCCGTCCTGAACTGGACGCACCTGGTGAACTGGTCCTCAGAGCGCCCTGAGACACTACACAACCACCTGATCTTTGTGACCCGTAAAGAAAATGAGCATAGTTTAGAACGGTGTAAATGTTGAGCAGCAGGGAGCTTCCTGTATGAAATCAGGACTCTGGAAACGGGTCATGTGTTCATCTTTAATACAGAAGCTTTAAATAAAAACAGATGAGGGTTTCTGGGTCATTCCTCAGGCTGGGTGCACTCCTCCTGGTCTCCTGCTGCTCCCTCCTCCCCTGCAGTGGACGAGGAGGCGTCTCCATCATAGATGATGTCCTCGGGGTTTGGAGCAGGAGGACAGAACTCCTCTTCAGGAAGAATCTTGTTGAAGATGAGCTCGGCCTGAAAACAGAAGGATGCTAGGTAGTAGACCAGACCGCATGCTTCCAGGTAGTAGACCAGACCTCGTCTCACCTGTTTAATGGAGTGTTCATGTCCCAGACCTCCATCTGGACCAGAGCACAGGTACACGTTAGACGGGAGCTGGTGACCTTCGACCTGCAGCGCCGAGCCGTCGGCCATGTTGAAGTAGAGACACCAGAGAACGGAGGGACGGCGGTCTGTAGACAGATGGAAAACATCAAGCGTCTCGGGGGCTTTTACTTTGAAAGGACAGCAGCTGGTGTGTGTTACCATGGTCATCTGACTCCGTGGTTCTGAACATCCTGGTGACCACCGGCGACAGGTCCTCAAGGGCGGAGCCAACTGACTGACAGGTGAGGTGAACCAGGTCTGCAGAGAGAACACGGCGTCAGCTGACAGCCGTCTCCACGGCAACAATGTTCAGGTGAAACTCACAGGTTCCTGGGATGCAGGTCATCGTGGACGAACACAACTCCACCATCCTCACCGCTGGAGGAACCGTTACCATGGAAACCTGCAGGGACAGAGTCTGAAAGGTATGAACTGTAAATAACCACCCCCGGGGCGGGTCTAACTCCTGGGGTACCCGACTTTACCTGCTGGTCCGATGATCCGGGCAGAACTGAGTCATCGGTGATCAGAACCGCTCTGCTCAGGAACCTGAACACAAACAGTTTATGATCAGTGGCTCCACCCTTCTCCAGAGGAGGTGGGGCCAAAGTCAGGCTGTTTCTGATTGGCCAGCTGTCACCTGGGGGGTGTGGTCATCTTCTTCCTGTCTGCATCTATGTATCCGTCCTCCGCCACAAAATGACTGCAGCTGATTCGCTGTCCTCGACTGTCAATCACAGCCTTACACCTGGAACAGAGGAGGAGCACCCGGCAGTCAGATCCCGGGTTCTGTAGACCGGTGGTCCAGGACCCGCCCTCCAGCCTTTACAGACTTCAGTGACTGTGCACTCATTTATAAAACTAGTTAAGACTTTTAACGCAAACTTTGGGATTTATAAAAGAAAACGTAACGGAAAAATGTTTTAACTTCGATCATCCTATGGATCTATGAGCTGAACTGGGTCCAGTTTAGATCAACAGAACCAGTAAAACCCAGTATCAGCTTCTGACGGTTCTCAGGTTCCTTCAACCAGTGAATTATCTGACAGGTTGACTGTTGGTCTGATAGGATGAACATCACGACGTTTCTTCTCCTTTGGGTTAAATTAATGTTTCTCTGAGATCCTGTAGATCTCTGTCAGACTGACAGCAGGTCTCTGACTCTCAGAGCACTTCCGTGTTCTCGTGATGAGTCAACATGTGATCACCTGATAAAACGTCCCTCCACCAGAACCACCTGGAGTCTCAGTCTCTGTGAAATCACGTTGTCTAAACCTCTCTGTGTCACGATTTACTGTTAAAAGACCCACTGACTCATTTATATGTAATTATTCATGAGGTCATTGACCATATATGGTAGAATGTGGGTGTGTAGGAGGAGGGTTCTGACCACAGCGATTTATAAAGCAGAAGAGTGGATCTGTGCTACGCTGAGTTTATCAATCAGAAATGGAGTTTGTGTAAGTGAAAGGTTTTTGCTGAGCTTAAGAACGTTTTAGTGAGGATTCTATGTGAAGTTTGATAAATGAGACCCCTGGTCTTTAGTGGCACCCTGACATATGCGCATGCACGTGAAAGTGCACAGAGAGTGGAGAATTTGAATATGTGGCAACAGCTGGAGTAGTACCTGTTAGTGTCTCTGTCCGCGATGAGACAGAGGACAGAATGTCTCAGACAGTACGTCCCCCCAAACACAGCACACATCCTGAAACGACGACAGGTAAATGAGCTCCGTGGTCAGGTTTCAGACCCGAGACCATCGAGTGGCACCACCTGGACTCACCTGCAGAAACACTGAGGGATCTCTCCTAGCCCGTACACAGGAAACAGGAAGGGGGTGTTGCCGTAGCGACCAAGGCAACGCAGGAAGTGACGCGTAGAGGCCAGCCCCTCCTCTGTGGGCGTGTCCTGCATCACCATGGCAATGGAATGCAGCAGGAAGTGCTGCAGGTTGTCGCCAAGCTGTTGGTCACGAAGGAACTCCAAATATGGTCGACCATTATAGGCTAGAAGGAGAAACAGGGAGGACTTCATTACCCACAATGCCCTGGGGTGGTGAGGTCTAATAGGATCCATTAGGTCCAGGAAACCAGAGTCAAGAATGAGATGAGATCCAGTTGCTTCACATCATCTTTACCTGAAACCTAAACACCTGTCCAGGCTTTAATGACGTCAGCAGGCAGACAGGTGTGTCTCACCTTGCTGTTCCTCCGTCTCCTCCATACAGGAAGTCAGGAAGCGCATCAACTTCCTCTTCTCAACCACCGACAGCTGGCGACTTGCAAAGACGTCTGCTCTGCTGCAGGGCACCTGAGGGGCCGGTGAGAAGGACAGGTGAGACGGACAGGTGAGACGGACGGGTGAGACGGACAGGTGAGAGACGGGTGAGATGGACAGGTGAGACGGACAGGTGAGAGACGGGTGAGACAGACAGGTGAGATGGACAGGTGAGACGGACAGGTGAGAGACGGGTGAGACAGACAGGTGAGATGGACGGGTGAGACGGACAGGTGAGACGGACGGGTGAGACGGACAGGTGAGGAGGACAGGTGAGACGTGGGTAATGTTTGTTAACAAACAAAAGAGCTCCACACACCTGCTCTACGTTGCCATGGCGATAGGTGAGAATCCTGGTGACGTTCTTGAACTCAGCATAGCGACTGACATTTGATTTGATGAGCAGATCGACCAATGAGCCACGAGAAAACATGAGCTGAAGATAAGGAGAAAAAAATAAGAAACGACATCATCAACATTACATCATCTCAATCTGATGACATCATCAGGTCTGCTGAAAGTTGCTGTTTGGCCCCGTGGCTATGATGTAGCTCAATGCCACCAGTCTGTACAGGACTGTAGTGTAAAGGTCTCTGTCATCCATGACTGTAGTGTAGAGCTCTGTGTAGTCCATGACTGTAGTGTAAAGTTCTCTGTAGTCCATGGCTGTAGTGTAAAGCTCTCTGTAGTCCATGACTGTAGTGTAAAGTTCTCTGTAGTCCATGGCTGTAGTGTAAAGCTCTCTGTAGTCCATGACTGTAGTGTAAAGCTCTCTGTAGTCCATGACTGTAGTGTAAAGCTCTCTGTAGTCCATGACTGTAGTGTAAAGCTCTCTGTAGTCCATGACTGTAGTGTAAAGCTCTTTGTAGTCCATGACTGTAGTGTAGAGCTCTTTGTAGTCCATGGCTGTAGTGTAGAGCTCTCTGTAGTCTATGACTGTAGTGTAAAGGTCTCTGTAGTCCATGGCTGTAGTGTAGAGCTCTTTGTAGTCCATGGCTGTAGTGTAGAGCTCTCTGTAGTCTATGACTGTAGTGTAAAGGTCTCTGTAGTCCATGGCTGTAGTGTAAAGCTCTCTGTAGTCCATGACTGTAGTGTAAAGCTCTCTGTAGTCCATGACTGTAATGTAAAGCTCTTTGTAGTCCATGACTGTAGTGTAAAGCTCTCTGTAGTCTATGACTGTAGTGTAGAGCTCTCTGTAGTCCATGACTGTAATGTAAAGCTCTCTGTAGTCCATGACTGTAGTGTAAAGCTCTCTGTAGTCCATGACTGTAGTGTAAAGCTCTTTGTAGTCCATGACTGTAGTGTAGAGCTCTCTGTAGTCCATGACTGTAGTGTAAAGCTCTCTGTAGTCCATGGCTGTAGTGTAAAGCTCTCTGTAGTCCATGACTGTAGTGTAGAGCTCTCTGTAGTCCATGGCTGTAATGTAAAGCTCTCTGTAGTCCATGACTGTAATGTAAAGCTCTTTGTAGTCCATGACTGTAGTGTAAAGCTCTCTGTAGTCCATGACTGTAATGTAAAGCTCTTTGTAGTCCATGACTGTAATGTAAAGCTCTCTGTAGTCCATGACTGTAGTGTAAAGCTCTTTGTAGTCCATGGCTGTAGTGTAGAGCTCTTTGTAGTCCATGGCTGTAGTGTAGAGCTCTCTGTAGTCCATGACTGTAGTGTAAAGCTCTCTGTAGTCCATGACTGTAGTGTAAAGCTCTCTGTAGTCCATGACTGTAGTGTAAAGCTCTCTGTAGTCCATGGCTGTAGTGTAAAGCTCTCTGTAGTCCATGACTGTAGTGTAAAGCTCTCTGTAGTCCATGACTGTAATGTAAAGCTCTCTGTAGTCCATGACTGTAGTGTAAAGCTCTCTGTAGTCCATGACTGTAATGTAAAGCTCTTTGTAGTCCATGACTGTAGTGTAAAGCTCTCTGTAGTCCATGGCTGTAGTGTAAAGCTCTCTGTAGTCCATGACTGTAGTGTAGCGCTCACACTGAAACAGTATTATTTTGTTTTTGTTGTGATGCTCTGTCAGTTGATGACATCATCACTCCCGTTACCTTGGAGACCAGGTCGATGTTAAACCGGCGTCCTTCCTTCACCAGCTGAGCGTAGCTGATTTTCTTCCTGCCTGGCTCTGATTGGCTCTGAGCAGCAGAGGAATGTGTTTGATCTCCCTCTGGCTCCTCCCCCTGTGCCTGAACAGCCTGTGATTGGATGAGAAAAATGACCATCTCCTGATCCAACCTGGTGCCTTGTAACTTCAGTTTTCCTCACCTGCTCCTCTTCCTCTGCAGCTGCAGACTCTTCCTCCTTGGAACCTGAAACAAGTTCCCACCATTTCCATCACTCATACTGTGGTAGGTCAAAGGTCAAGTTCTGGTGGTCTTCCTGGTCAGAAGAACACTGAGGACCATAAACTCATGGTCTCCATAGACGCCTAGCAGCTGGAGGACCTTGGTCATTCCAACCATAGATATCATATATATCACTAGATATCACCCGCCCTGTTCTTCAATGGACCCTGACGTCCCTACGCCGGCGGCCATCTTACCACAGACAGCTGCCCCCTTTCTTAACATTGGTGTTAATGGAGCTTGTACTAATAAATACCTGTAACTTGATCAATTTTTAACCGATTTTCAAACGGTTTGCGTTTTTATAAATGTCAGAGACGTGGCTGTGAATATATATCAAAATATATCGATAATGATCGGGAAACTCATAAATTGTAAAAGTATCAA
>SSNR01000038.1:2069341-2108349 GCA_006937965.1 Callopanchax toddi | reverse complement strand
CTTTGTAGTCCATGGCTGTAGTGTAGAGCTCTTTGTAGTCCATGACTGTAGTGTAGAGCTCTCTGTAGTCCATGACTGTAGTGTAAAGCTCTTTGTAGTCCATGGCTGTAGTGTAAAGCTCTCTGTAGTCCATGACTGTAATGTAAAGCTCTTTGTAGTCCATGACTGTAATGTAAAGCTCTCTGTAGTCCATGACTGTAGTGTAGAGCTCTTTGTAGTCCATGGCTGTAGTGTAGAGCTCTTTGTAGTCCATGGCTGTAGTGTAGAGCTCTCTGTAGTCCATGACTGTAATGTAAAGCTCTTTGTAGTCCATGACTGTAGTGTAAAGCTCTCTGTAGTCCATGACTGTAATGTAAAGCTCTCTGTAGTCCATGACTGTAATGTAAAGCTCTTTGTAGTCCATGACTGTAATGTAAAGCTCTTTGTAGTCCATGGCTGTAGTGTAAAGCTCTCTGTAGTCCATGACTGTAGTGTAAAGCTCTCTGTAGTCCATGACTGTAGTGTAAAGCTCTCTGTAGTCCATGACTGTAGTGTAGAGCTCTCTGTAGTCCATGACTGTAGTGTAAAGCTCTTTGTAGTCCATGACTGTAGTGTAGAGCTCTCTGTAGTCCATGGCTGTAATGTAAAGCTCTCTGTAGTCCATGACTGTAATGTAAAGCTCTTTGTAGTCCATGACTGTAATGTAAAGCTCTTTGTAGTCCATGACTGTAATGTAAAGCTCTTTGTAGTCCATGACTGTAATGTAAAGCTCTTTGTAGTCCATGGCTGTAGTGTAGAGCTCTTTGTAGTCCATGACTGTAGTGTAAAGCTCTCTGTAGTCCATGACTGTAATGTAAAGCTCTCTGTAGTCCATGACTGTAGTGTAAAGCTCTCTGTAGTCCATGACTGTAATGTAAAGCTCTCTGTAGTCCATGGCTGTAGTGTAAAGCTCTCTGTAGTCCATGACTGTAATGTAAAGCTCTCTGTAGTCCATGACTGTAGTGTAAAGCTCTCTGTAGTCCATGACTGTAGTGTAAAGCTCTCTGTAGTCCATGACTGTAGTGTAGCGCTCACACTGAAACAGTATTATTTTGTTTTTGTTGTGATGCTCTGTCAGTTGATGACATCATCACTCCCGTTACCTTGGAGACCAGGTCGATGTTAAACCGGCGTCCTTCCTTCACCAGCTGAGCGTAGCTGATTTTCTTCCTGCCTGGCTCTGATTGGCTCTGAGCAGCAGAGGAATGTGTTTGATCTCCCTCTGGCTCCTCCCCCTGTGCCTGAACAGCCTGTGATTGGATGAGAAAAATGACCATCTCCTGATCCAACCTGGTGCCTTGTAACTTCAGTTTTCCTCACCTGCTCCTCTTCCTCTGCAGCTGCAGACTCTTCCTCCTTGGAACCTGAAACAAGTTCCCACCATTTCCATCACTCATACTGTGGTAGGTCAAAGGTCAAGTTCTGGTGGTCTTCCTGGTCAGAAGAACACTGAGGACCATAAACTCATGGTCTCCATAGACGCCTAGCAGCTGGAGGACCTTGGTCATTCCAACCATAGATATCATATATATCACTAGATATCACCCGCCCTGTTCTTCAATGGACCCTGACGTCCCTACGCCGGCGGCCATCTTACCACAGACAGCTGCCCCCTTTCTTAACATTGGTGTTAATGGAGCTTGTACTAATAAATACCTGTAACTTGATCAATTTTTAACCGATTTTCAAACGGTTTGCGTTTTTATAAATGTCAGAGACGTGGCTGTGAATATATATCAAAATATATCGATAATGATCGGGAAACTCATAAATTGTAAAAGTATCAAATTTCAAGTCTATACATAATAAGGCTTGTAAGAAAGTAACCCGTTTGTAAATCCGTTCATTTTTCATCGAGTTATGATTATTTTTAGTTAAGTTTATCACTTACCTTCAATCTGCTGCCATAGAGAGCAGAACGTCAGCTGTCCGAAGCAAGATGGCCACCGTGTAGGGCCGCCGTAGAGTCCCACATAGGGCATCTAGTGATATCTATGATTCCAACCTTTAGTCTGAAGTTCTCTAGTCAGTGAAAACTCATTCCAGGTTCTGAGTCGATTAAAACATCAGACAGCATCTCCACCCTGTTCATCGTTTTATTAAAGGTCTCATATTCTGCTAAATCCACATCCTAAAGATCTTCTAACAGTCAGATCAGTCCCAGAGACAGTGTCTGAGACACAAAGTGTTAAAATCTTTTCACCGTTTTCACTTCCTGATTCTCATTTTAGGGGATGTGTTTTGAGCTAATGCTAAATCTTTCCCCTGAAAAGACCACTCCTCTCTAGAAGACAGAGCCAATCAGAGCACCTTTGTCTACCTGAGCCCCCCATGCTGGTGACTGGGTCTACGGAGACTCTGAAGCCTTGTTTATGGTCTTGGGACCAGAACCTGACCTTGGATTCACCACAGCGGACTCATCAACGTCTAACCTGCTGACTGGGTCTCTTTAGCAGCTTCTTCCTCAGCCGATTGCTCTTCTTCTGTTGTGTTTGGAGCTTCCTCCTCCTCCTCCTCCTCCCTGAGGAGGAAACGTTGATGATTCATCCAGTAACTTCACACCTGGAGCTCCATCTTGTCAGCGTCTTACCTGGTGTAGCAAAACACCTGCAGGTTACTGATGGAGGTGGGGTCTGATTTTGACAAGTGTATTAGCTCCTCTCCTTCTTCCAAAAGGCCTGACCAATCCTTGCCCTCCTCTGTTTGTGGCTCCTCCTATCAACACACACACAGATAGGTAAGAAGGGGTAAGCCCCGCCCTCTGATCCTGGTGGTGAGTGTGGCTGACTGACATGGTGCTCCTGGATCCAGGTGAGCAGAGCGTTGAAGGTGAAGCTAGCCCAGTTAGCTGCATAAAAACTCCTCCTGGAAACACAAACACAGCCTTTCAAAATAAAAGCCCTCAGTGCTAGGGTGACTGTTTTCATCCTGTGGATTTCATGTACATTGTTATTTCTGTTCAGGACGTTCCAGCTATGACCTCTGGTGTTATTGTCCTTTACGTTTACTCGATGTTCGGCCTTTTTTGGCTCATTGGAGATTAATGCAGATTTCTTTACTTCTAACTTGTCCTGGTCCTGGACGTCCCGGGGACACAGCGTCAACTCAGAGGGGACAGGGCCTTCGCTGCTGCTGCTCCTGAACTGGAAACGTTCAGATCACTTCCAAAGACCCGTCTCTACAGCTGGGCTTCTGACCCAGGAGGACTCCTGACATTTTTATTGATTTTAGTGTTTGAGTCATTTTAACTTAATATATTGGATCCTGCTTAATGTTTATATGCATTTTCTTCAGCACTTTGCTCAGTGTCGGCTGTCTTTAACGTGCTTTAGAAGAAAAGTCGGCTTACCTTCTCATCAGCAACATTCCCCTAAAGACCCCACACAGTCAGGAGACGTGAACCCATCACAGACTGTTTCTCTAAAGTCACACTTCTAAGTTTGATTCAGGAAAATTCGGAATGACGTCATCTATTTACTCTGAGCCTCTAATGACATCATCGCTTTACTCTGAGCCTCCAATGACATCATCACTTTACGCTGAGCCTCCAATGACGTCATGGCTTTACTCTGAGCCTCCAATGACTTCATCGCTTTACTCTGAGCCTCTAATGTCGTCATCGCTTTACTCGGAGCCTCTAATGACGTCATCGCTTTACTCTGAGCCTCTAATGACATCATCGCTTTACTCTGAGCCTCCAATGACATCATCGCTTTACTCTGAGCCTCCAATGACATCATCACTTTACGCTGAGCCTCCAATGACTTCATCGCTTTACTCTGAGCCTCTAATGTCGTCATCGCTTTACTCGGAGCCTCTAATGTCGTCATCGCTTTACTCGGAGCCTCTAATGTCGTCATCGCTTTACTCGGAGCCTCTAATGACGTCATCGCTTTACTCTGAGCCTCTAATGACATCATCGCTTTACTTTGAGCCTCTAATGACGTCATGGCTTTACTTCGAGCCTCTAATGACGTCATGGCTTTACTCCGAGCCTCTAATGACGTCATGTCCTTACTCCGAGCCTCTAATGACGTCATCGCTTTACTCAGAGCCTCTAATGACGTCATGTCCTTACTCTGAGCCTCTAATGACGTCATGGCTTTACTCCGAGCCTCTAATGACGTCATGGCTTTACTCGGAGCCTCTAATGACGTCATCGCTTTACTCCGAGCCTCTAATGACGTCATGTCTTTACTCCGAGCCTCTAATGACGTCATGTCTTTAGTCCGAGCCTCTAATGACGTCATCGCTTTACTCGGAGCCTCTAATGACGTCATGTCCTTACTCTGAGCCTCTAATGACGTCATGTCTTTACTCCGAGCCTCTAATGACGTCATGGCTTTACTCCGAGCCTCTAATGACGTCATCGCTTTACTCCGAGCCTCTAATGACGTCATGTCTTTACTCCGAGCCTCTAATGACGTCATGTCTTTACTCCGAGCCTCTAATGACATCATCGCTTTACTTCGAGCCTCTAATGACATCATCGCTTTACTCTGAGCCTCTAATGACATCATCGCTTCACTCCGAGCCTCTAATGACGTCATCGCTTTACTCTGAGCCTCCAATGACGTCATGGCTTTACTTTGAGGGAGTTTTTTCACATCTTAAGTGAACAAACTCTCACCTTTTTAGATACTGCAGGATTGTCAGTTTAGACTTTAAATCTTCTAAATATTTTAAATAAGTCTGATGGTTCAGATCAGATTAAGTTTTCAGCATTCAAACTACATCTCTGCAAGAAATGCTATTTCTAATTTTCTATTTCATATTTAAAATGTGATCCTACCATGACCATTTGACCCTCTAGATAAAAACCTGATTTCTTCACTTACATGACTCATTAACCACCAATCAATACAAACATTCACAATTATTAAAATATAACAAACTGTAAATAATGAACTGACAAACAAGTGCTCACCTGTCTAAGTGAAGAACTCTCTGTCCGACTCGGGAACAGGCAGCAGCTACCACCGACTCAGTAAGACCTGAAGACACGAAGAACAACCGTCCATCAACACCCATCCTCAGATGGACTCCTGTCCCTCAGTTGGACTCCTGTCCCTCAGATGGACTCCTGTCCCTCAGATAGACTCCTGTCCCTCAGATAGACTCCTGTCCCTCAGATAGACTCCTGTCCCTCAGTTGGACTCCTGTCCCTCAGTTGGACTCCTGTCCCTCAGTTGGACTCCTGTCACTCAGTTGGACTCCTGTCCCTCAGATAGACTCCTGTCCCTCAGATAGACTCCTGTCCCTCAGTTGGACTCCTGTCCCTCAGTTGGACTCCTGTCCCTCAGTTGGACTCCTGTCCCTCAGTTGGACTCTTGTCTCTCAGTTGGACACCTCCTGTAGTTTGGTCTCTAGATCTTTGGCCTTGGCTGAAGCGATAATGTAGGAAAATATTAGAAACAATGAACCAAGCTGATAAAACGAGCTGACCAATAAACATTCAGGAAATGTTTAAATAAGAGGAAAGAGTTCTAATTTTAAATGGACTGAAGTCTTTTAAAACCAAAGAGAATGACTTGATTATTTCTGTCAACTGTAGAAGAATCGAGGTCTTTGTAGTCTGTGACTGTAGGAGCGCTGGTTTAGAACAGAACAGTCAGAAACCAGTTATCGTCATGACGACTTCCAGTCATTTCTGAGGAAACAAGGTTTTCTTTAAAGCTGCAGTCCAGAGTATTTGAGTGAGAGTGGACTTTTTTAATCCAACGTACCACGGCCCCTCATAAAGCACCCCCACCCCCTCTAACCCACCAGTCCTGGTGGTGTCGCCTCGGTAACCTGCTAGGATCACAAGTTTGCTCCGACTTCTCACTTTTCCAATATGGCGACTGTAAACAGAGAGACAGGAGTCCTGCGCACGGCCCCACCTCTACAGGTTTGCATGATGCGCGTGCACGTTGACTGGCAGCAGACAGTGCAGAAACTTGAGTTCTATTGGGTTAAAAAAGCCGTAAGGTAACAACAACAATAAACCTGAGGAGGATGATTATGAAGCGGACAGGTCGACCCCCCACGGCCAACGGTGTGGCGACGGAGGACCGCCGTGTTGTTCCCATACCCCGGACAGGACAGCGGAGGCTCCCCGCTCGTCCCTTGGCTGACACGCAGTAAGATAGACTGACAACGTAGAAAAGATGGACTGTTTATGAACTTATAAAAATGTAAAAACAACTCGTCTGACAGATTATTATTTATTAGACGGGGGGGGGGTTTCAGGCGTGAGGTGATTTACGACAAAACTGAAACTTCAATTGTAGCCTCCTGCTGCCCCCTACTGGTTAAAAGTCGCTCAGTGTTGCTTTAACTCCGGGAGGAGATTTTAGCGACACAAAACATCAGTTAGCATAGCAACATGAACCCTTCTGTTCTATCAGGGAAGCTAATTAGCGACGCACATGTAGGTGTCACAACAAAAAGTGTCCGCAAACATAGTTCCACATGATATTTTTCTTTCAAAATATTGCAAAAAATACCTCATGAAAGAGCCTTTTTTTAAGGTGAACGGCTCCTTTAAAGAGCCATAAATCATCACTAAACTAAAGATCATAGTTTAGAACTGAACTAATAACCGGACACATAAATAAATACTCCGGACTGCAGCTTTAGACCAGAGGGACTAGGATGCTAACCCTAACTCTATGGGTGGAGAACCTCCACCTGACTCAGGTCTGGTGGACTGGAGGTCCACCAGAAGGACTCCTGATCTGCCGGTCCCGAGGCCTACTTGAGACCAGACATGATGAAAGTCCTGGAGAAGATCCAGATCCAGAAGTCTACCTCAACTAGTCTCTAAATAACTGCTACTGCCGCAGGCTAACCGCTAGCCGCTGCCATTGAAAATGCACTGACTGTTAGCCTGTAGCTAAAATGGATCCCTATCCCAGCTTCTGGCCCGGTTTGAACCCGGAATCTGGTACCTTTTGGACCGAGCGGGGTCAAACTATAATCCGACACACGAACCGAGTCAGAACACGTCATCGACTCCAGGTGATAGCGTACCTGTGCCCAGAATGATGACATCAAATTCAGACGGCAGGTCCTCGGCAGCCATGTTGTTCGGTGCTGTGAGCCAGTCACGTGACGTTTTATCGTCATCGTGAAAGCTTTTTTAAACTTTTCCTCAACAGATGTACAAAATCCAGGTCACCTAGAATAAAATTTCAGATTGACCAACATGAACATGAAACCACAAACATTTAAATCCAGTTTGGTCACATGACCTGGAGGGGGAGGGTAACCCTAACCTATAGAAATAGTAATAAATATAGATGTTAAAACTGCTGAGTCTGGTTTATTGATGTCTTTTTTAAGTATGGAAGTACTGGATTACATGCTCTGGTTAGGAGGCGAGTTTTGTTCTACATGTGATCTTGATTAGATTACATAGATATAGGATTACATCCTATAATAGATCAGATGATGCTTTGGTAACACCATTTGCCTCTTCCAGGTCGAGAAGCTGGTTTTCCCTTTGCAGAAGTCATTTGAGCTCCTGGTTCTGGCCCACCTCTAAAACATCCCAGCCCTCATCTGGACCCCCTGCAGCTCGCCTACAGAGCCAACAGATCTGTAGACGATGTCATCAACCTGGCTCTTCACTTCATTCTGCATCTGGACTCACCTACGCTAGGATCCTGTTTGTGGATTTCAGCTCTGCCTTTAACACAATCTTCCCACCAGCTCTCCTCCAGGACAAGCTGTCCCTGACCCCATCTGTCGGTGGACCACTGACTTCCTGACAGACAGGAGGCAGCATGTGAGGCTGGGAGAGAACGTCTCAAATACTCAGACCATCAGCACCAGACCTCCACTTCAGGACTAAGACCAACTAATGGGCTCAGAGGTCCAAGGATCTCCTTCACCTTAGGAGTGATGTTTTCTGATTATTTAAGTTTTGCTCTCATTTAGTTGTAGGAAGCTGCCCGACATCCAGCTCTTAATTGAATCCAGATATTTCAGGAGGTTGTGGATCTTGGAGAGGTTGTTCAGAGGAAAAGATATGTACAACTGGACATCGTCTGCATACAAATGATAAGATATGTCCTTGAAGGATGACAATATCTGATCAAGAGGGAGCAGATAGAGCAGGAACAGCAGAGGTCCCAGGACAGAACCCTGAGGAACACCAAACTGTACTGAGCAGGAGAGGGATTTGTAGGTAGATGAAGCCAGGAAAGTTGATCTATCAGACAGACATGAGGACAGCCACTTCAGCACAGGTCCTGTCAGACCAGCCCAACATCTCAGTCTGTCCAAGAGGATCTGATGATGGACGGTGTCCAAAGCTGACGTCAGGTCCAGCATGAGCAGCGCAGAGCGTTTACCTGCATCAGGATGTCGTTAGAGACTCTGAGAAGAGCTGTTTCTGTCGAGTGGGATTTACGGAAACCTGACTGAAAATGGTCCATGATGCTGTGCTGATCTAGAGCAGTGGTCAGCTGTTTGACCACAAGATCTTAGCCAGAAAAGGAAGCTTGGAGATGGGTCTGTAGCTGCTGGGAAGAGAGGGGTCTAAATGAGATATTTTTTAGAAGTGGATGGATGACAGCGCTCTTGAGATAATCAGGAACCTGACCAGAAGTAAGAGAAGCATTAACTATGGTGAGCACACTAGGTCTTAAACAAACATGCAGGTAAAATGTCCAGAGAGCAGGAAGATGGCTTCATGGTGCTAGCAAGCTTAGCTAGCTCAGGTAGTGATACTGGAGAAAACCGGTCTAAAGTTACAGGACGGACTGGAGAGGGAGAGATCAGCCCAGGAGGAGAGATGTTATTTCTCACATTTCTGACCTTGTCCACAAAGTGGGAGTGGATGAGCTGACAGTCATCATTAGAGGAGATGGGAACTGTAGGAGCAGCAGGAGTAGTAAGGGGTCTGATGGTGCTGAAGAACAGTTTGGAGTTACCTTTACTCCTAGAGATCAGGTTAGAAAAGTATGAGATCCTAGCTTCTTTGACAGCAAGATTAAAAGAAGCTAAAAGATCATTCAGATGGAGGTCCATCATCTGGGATTGGGGGGGGGGGGGGGGGGGGGGGGGGGGGGGGGGGGGGGTCCTGTTTGTTTTTCTCTTTTCCTTCTTCCTTGTCATTGATTACAATGCTGTTTTTTTTGTAAACAAACAATAAAAAGTGTTAATAAAAATATTTTGAGCATAAAAATCTCCAAAAACTGCTGTGTCCCGTTTAAAGAAAAAAAAAAAAAAGAATATAGCCTCCAGGCCTCAAAGGTCACGGTTAATACAAAACAATGAACTGTTCTTTACAAGGACTCGGTTCTCCTCGTTCAGTCAACAGCTGTTCAGAAGGTTTGACTTGTTCATTATTTATTATTATTAACCTTTATTTAGCCAGGAAAGTCCCATTGAGTTACAGAAACTCTTTTACAAGGGAGTCCTGGGTTATAGGGCCTGTTGTGATCTGTGGGGGAAACTGGAGGAAACCCACATGCATGGGAGAACATGTAACTCCACGCAGAAAGGCCACAGCCGGGATTTGAACCTGCGACCTTCTTGCTGCGAGGCATTAGAGCTAACCACTGCCCCACCATGCAGTTCATGAACATCACATCCGTGATGCAGTTGTGTCATCTGCCAAATGACTTCTTAAAAACGTGTTTCCTATAATATCAACGCCTTCTATGTCAGTGTGCTTGATTAAAACAAACATCTGGTCAGGATGCCTCCTGGACTCCTCCCTGGGGAGGTGTTTTGTCAGCAGGAGACCCCCGGGTCAACCCAGGACATGTTGGAGAAAGTACGTCTCCAACCTGGCCTGGGAACACCTTGGGGTCCTGCTGGAGGAGAGGACGGTCTGGGTCTCCATAGCTGAGATACCGGCTCTACGACCTGTATAAGTGGAAGACGAGATTTTGTAGTCCATGACTAAGAAACGCTCTATACAAAAGCAGAGCACTTCTCCGTGAACCGTCACCTTATCGTGGTGGAGGAGTTTGAGTGCCCAAATGATCCTAGGAGCTATGTTGCCTGGGGCACTTGTGCCCCTGGTAGGGTCACCCATGGCAAATTGGTCCTAGGGGAGGGGTGAGACAAAGTGCGGTTCAAAAGACTCTTCATGCAAGTACAATCATCGAGCCAGTGTACCCGGCCCGGAGGGTTACCGGGGTCCCACCCTGGAGCCAGGCCTGGGGTTGGGGCCCGTGAGCGAGCGCCTGGTGGCCGGGCTTTCGCCCATGGGGCCCGGCCGGGCCCAGCCCGAACTGGATACATGGGCTCATCCACCTGTGGGCCCACCACCTGCAGGAGGAACATGAAGGGTCCGGTGCAATGTGGATCGGATGGCAGACCAAGGCGGGAGCTTTGACGGTCCGATCCCCGGACAGGAAAACTGGCTATCGGGACATGGAACGTCACCTCTCTGGCGGGGAAGGAGCTGGAGCTTGTGGAAGAGGCTGAGCGATACCGGCTAGATATAGTCGGGCTCACCTCGACACATAGCGTTGGCTCTGGAACCCGAGTCCTTGAGAGGGGTTGGACTCTCTTGTATGCTGGAGTTGCTCTGGGTGAGAGGCGGAGGGCTGGGGTGGGCTTTCTGTTAGCCCCAAGACTCTCTGCCTGTATGTTGGGGTTTTCTCCGGAGGATGAAAGGGCAGCTTCCCTGCGCCTTCGGGTTGGGGAACGGGTCCTGACTGTTGTTAGTGCTTATGCACCAAATAGCAGTTCAGAGTACCCACCCTTTTTGGAGTCCCTGGGACGAGTGCTGGATAGCGCTCCGACAGGGGACTCCATTGTCCTGCTGGGGGACTTCAACGCTCACGTGGGCAATGACAGCGTGACCTGGAGGGGCGTGATTGGGAGGAACGGCCCGCCCAATCTGAACTCGAGTGGTGTTCTGTTTTTGGACTTCTGTGCAAGTCGCAGTTTGGCCATAACGAACACCATGTTCAAACATAAGGATGCCTACAGGTACACCTGGTACCAGGGCAGCCTAGGTTACAGGTCGATGATTGACTTTATAGTTGTATCATCTGACCTGAGACTGTATGTTTTGGACACTCGAGTGAAGAGAGGAGCGGAGCTGTCAACTGATCACCACCTGGTGGTGAGTTGGATCAGATGGCAGAGGAAGATGCTACGCAGACCTGGTAGACCCAAACGTATAGTGAGGGTCTGCTGGGAACGCCTGGCAGAAGAGCCTGTCAAGATGGTCTTCAACTCCCACCTCCGGCAGAGCTTCGACTGCGTCCCGAGAGCAGTGGGGGACATTGAGTCCGAATGGGCCTTGTTCCGCTCTGCGATTGTTGAGGCGGCTGTTGCTAGCTGTGGTCGCAAGGTAGCCGGTGCCAATCGTGGCGGTAACCCCCGTACCCGCTGGTGGACACCAGAGGTTAGGGGAGCCGTCAGGCTGAAGAAGGAGGCCTACAAGGCGTGGCTAGTCTGTGGGTCTCCAGAGGCAGCTGATAGGTATCGGAGGGCCAAGCGGGGTGCAGCAGTGGCAGTTTCCGAGGCAAAATCTCGGGCGTGGGAGGAGTTTGGTGAGACCATGGAGAAAGACTATCGGTCGGCTACAAAAAGGTTCTGGCAAACCATCCGGCGCCTCAGGGGAGGAAGGCGGAAACTCGCTCACACTGTTTACAGTGGGGACGGGGAGCTGCTGACATCAACTGGGGCTATAGTCGAGCGGTGGAAGGAATACTTTGAGGAGCTCCTCAATCCCACCGACACGCATTCCTATGAGGAACCAGAGCTAGGAGACCTGGGGATGGACTGTCCAATCTCTGGGGCAGAAGTCTCTGAGGTAGTCAAACAACTACGCAGTGGCGGAGCCCCGGGGGTGGATGAGATCCGACCTGGGTATCTCAAGGCTATGGATGTTGTAGGACTGTCGTGGTTGACACGTCTCTGCAACATTGCGTAGTCATCGGGGCAGTTCCTGTTGAGTGGCAGACCGGGGTGGTGGTTCCCATTTTTAAGAAGGGGGACCAGAGGGTGTATTCCAACTATAGGGGGATCACACTCCTCAGCCTCCCTGGGAAGGTCTACTCCAGGGTACTGGAGAGGAGGGTCCGGTCGATAGTTGAACCTCAGATAGAAGAGGAGCAATGTGGTTTTCGTCCTGGTCGTGGAACTGTGGACCAGCTCTTTACCCTCGCTAGGGTGATGGAGGGGTCATGGGAGTTTGCCCAACCAATCCACATGTGTTTTGTGGATTTGGAGAAGGCTTATGACCGTGTCCCCAGGGACACCCTGTGGGGGGCGCTCCAGGAGTACGGGGTGGATGGTCTTTTGTTAAGGGCCATTCAGTCCCTGTACCAGAGGAGTGTGAGTCTGGTTCGCATAGCCGGCAGTAAGTCGGACCTGTTCCCAGTGAGGGTTGGACTCCGCCAGGGCTGCCCTTTGTCACCGGTCCTGTTCATAACCTTTATGGACAGGATTTCTAGGCGCAGCCGTGGGGTGGAGGGTGTTGAGTTTGGTGACAGGAGAATCTCGTCTCTGCTTTTTGCAGATGATGTGGTCCTCCTAGCTTCATCAGGCTCTGACCTACAGCTCTTGCTGGGGAGGTTCGCAGCCGAGTGTGAAGCGGCTGGGATGAGGATCAGCACCTCCAAGTCTGAGGCCATGGTTCTCGGTCAGAAAAGGGTGGCTTGCCAACTCCAGGTCGGGAGAGAGGTCCTGCCTCAAGTGGAGGAGTTCAAGTATCTCGGGGTCTTGTTCACGAGTGAGGGAAGGAGGGAGCGGGAGATCGACAGGTGGATTGGGGCAGCGTCTGCAGTGATGCGGACGCTGAACCGGTCTGTTGTGGTGAAGAAGGAGCTGAGCCGGAAAGCAAAGATCTCGATTTACCGGTCGATCTACCTCCCAATCCTCACCTATGGTCATGAGCTTTGGGTAATGACCGAAAGAATGAGATCGCGGATACAAGCGGCCGAAATGAGTTTTCTCCGCAGGGTGGCCGGGCTCAGCCTTAGGGATAGGGTGAGGAGCTCGAACATTCGGGAGAGACTCGGAGTAGAACCGCTGCTCCTCCATGTCGAAAGGAGCCAGCTGAGGTGGTTCGGGCATCTTGTTAGGATGCCCCCTGGACGCCTCCCCTGGGAGGTGTTTCAGGCATGTCCTGCCGGCAGGAGGCCCCCGGGTCGACCCAGGACACGCTGGAGAAAATATATCTCTGGTTTGGCCCTGGAGCGCCTTGGGATCCTGCCGGAGGAGCTGGTAAAAGTGGCTGGGGAGAAGACCGTCTGGAGCTCCCTAATTGGGATGCTGACCCCGCGACCCGGACCCGGATAAGCGGAAGAAGACGAGACGAGACGAGACAAAAGCAGAGCCTTTACATTTTCTGATGTCTAGATCACCATGGTAACAGTTTTCTAAATCAGCTGTTTGTTGTTTCAGAATATAAGCCTTAAAACAATGTGGGTTCAGACTGTTTTATTCAGGAATCACAACAAACACACAACCTAACTAACATCAAAGGACCAGAGGGAAAAAACACAGGTTTGTTTACAAACAAACAACTAGATCATAAACAACAACCAGGTGATGTCAGATCTGTGGAGAATTCAATACTTTGGTCTCTTCACGTCCACCCTGTAAACAAAAACAAATTGTTTACTGTTCACCAGATGTTTACCTGTTTACCAGATGTTTAACTGTTTACCAGATGTTTACGGTTTTGGTTTACCAGATGTTTAACTGTTTACCAGATGTTTAACTGTTTACCAGATGTTTACGGTTTTGGTTTATCAGATGTTTTATGTTTATCAGACATTTTACGTTTACGATTTTGGTTTACCAGACACTTTACGTTTACCAGACGTTATACATTTACCTGACGTTTTACGTTTACGGTTTTGGTTTACCGGACGTTTTACATTTACCAGATGTTTTACGCTTACCAGACGTTTTACGTTTACCAGATGTTTTACGTTTACCAGATGTTTTACGTTTACCAGATGTTTTACGTTTACCTGACGTTTTACGTTTACCAGATGTTTTACGTTTACCAGATGTTTTACGTTTACCTGATGTTTTACGTTTACCAGACATTTACGTTTACGGTTTTGGTTTACCAGATGTTTTACGTTTACCAGATGTTTTACGTTTACCAGATGTTTTACACTTACCTGACCTTTTACGTTTTACCAGAGGTTTTACGTTTACCTGACGTTTACGGTTTTGGTTTACCAGATGTTTTACGTTTACCAGACGTTTTACGTTTACCAGATTTTTACACTTACCTGACGTTTTACGTTTACCTGACGTTTTACGATTACCTGACGTTTACGGTTTTGGTTTACCAGATGTTTTACGTTTACCAGATGTTTTACGTTTACCAGACGTTTACGGTTTTGGTTTACCAGAGGTTTTACATTTACCAGAGGTTTTTCGTTTACCTGACGTTTTACGTTTACCTGACGTTTTACGTTTTACCAGAGGTTTTACGTTTTACCAGAGGTTTTACGTTTACCTGACATTTACGGTTTTGGTTTACCAGATGTTTTACGTTTACCAGCTGTTTTACGTTTACCTGACGTTTTACCAGGGGTTTTACGTTTTACCAGAGGTTTTACGTTTTACCAGAGGTTTTACGTTTACCAGAGGTTTTACGTTTACCAGAGGTTTTACGTTTACCTGACATTTACGGTTTTGGTTTACCAGCTGTTTTACGTTTACCTGACGTTTTACCAGGGGTTTTACGTTTTACCAGAGGTTTTACGTTTTACCAGAGGTTTTACGTTTTACCAGAGGTTTTACGTTTTACCAGAGGTTTTACGTTTTACCAGAGGTTTTATGTTTTACCAGAGGTTTTATGTTTTACCAGAGGTTTTACGTTTACCAGACGTTTACGGTTTTGGTTTACCAGATGTTTTACGTTTACCAGATGTTTTACGTTTACCTGACTTTTTACCAGAGGTTTTACGTTTTACCAGAGGTTTTACGTTTTACCAGAGATTTTACGTTTTACCTGACGTTTTACATTTACCTGACGTTTTACGTTTACCTGACGTTTTACGTTTACCTGATGTTTACGGTTTTGGTTTACCTGACGTTTTACGTTTACCTGACGTTTTACGTTTACCTGACGTTTACGGTTTTGGTTTACCAGATGTTTAACGTTTACCAGCCGTCTGTTTCTTACCGACTGAAACTTGATTACCGTTAGCTCTGGACTGTTTTAATCTCCATCACGAATAACAACAGAAACACCCTGCTGTCATCTGATTGGCTGAAAAACAGCTAAGTTAAAGGCATATAAACAGGAAGTAGTTACCCATCAGCCTCCATTTTCTTCCTCTTCTCGATGATCTGAAACAGAACCAGGTCAGGTCAGAACCTGAAACCACCATATACCTGAACTGTTATGTTTGTGATGTGAATTCTCACCGCACTAATCTTCTTCCACTGCCGGTCCAGCTCCGCCTTCTCATTGGTCTCCTTAAAACGGCGCGTTTTCCTGCCTTCAGACATCTTAATCCCGTATTGGAATGCAGCCCTGCAGGGACAAAATTAGTAAGCAAAAAAGACAACCTGCAGCCTGACAGACAGCGCTGAGGGTAAAACCTACTTGGGCAGCGCCTCCTTGTTGTTCATGTAATCTGAGTACTCCTCCTGGGTGTCGAAGTCCCAGCGACCCAATGGACCCTTTTTGTTCCCCTGAAACAGACAAAACTCTCAGAACCTCTGTGACCGGGGTCAAAGCAGCACTGCATGCTGGGAGCTGTAGTTACCTGGTCCATCTTACTGTAGTCCACCTCTTCATCACTGTCCACAGCCAGGTCATCCATCCTGTACACAAGAACTTCATTTAGTTTACAAACTTCTGGAGAAGGGGACGTCCTGGTGCTAGAGGACGTCCTGGTGCTAGAGGACGTCCTGGTGCTAGGGGACGCCCCGGTGCTAGGGGACGCCCCGGTGCTAGGGTACGTCCCGGTGCTAGGGAATGTCCCGGTGCTAGAGGACATCCCGGTGCTAGAGGACGTCCCGGTGCTAGGGGATGTCCCGGTGCTAGAGGACGTCCCGGTGCTAGGGGACGTCCCGGTGCTAGGGAATGTCCCGGTGCTAGGGAATGTCCCGGTGCTAGAGGACGTCCCGGTGCTAGAGGACGTCCCGGTGCTAGAGGACGTCCCGGTGCTAGGGGACGTCCCGGTGCTAGGGGACGTCCCGGTGCTAGGGAATGTCCCGGTGCTAGGGAATGTCCTGGTGCTAGAGGACGTCCCGGTGCTAGGGAATGTCCCAGTGCTAGGGAATGTCCCGGTGCTAGGGAATGTCCCGGTGCTAGAGGACGTCCCGGTGCTAGGGAATGTCCCAGTGCTAGGGAATGTCCCGGTGCTAGAGGACGTCCCGGTGCTAGAGGTTGTGGGTCAGTTGTGGGTCCATTGTAGGTCTGTTGTGGGTCTGTTGTTGTGGGTCTGCTGTTGTGGGTCTGCTGTTGTGGGTCTGTTGTTGTGGGTCTGTTGTTGTGGGTCTGTTGTTGTGGGTCTGTTGTTGTGGGTCTGTTGTTGTGGGTCTGCTGTTGTGGGTCTGCTGTTGTGGGTCTGCTGTTGTGGGTCTGCTGTTGTGGGTCTGCTGTTGTGGGTCTGTTGTGGGGCGGTTGTGGGTCTGGTGTTGTGGGTCGGTTGTTGTGGGTCCGTTGTTGTGGGTCCGTTGTTGTGGGTCCGTTGTGTTGTGGGGTCTGTTGTGGGTCTGTTGTTGTGGGTCTGTTGTTGTGGGTCTGTTGTTGTGGGTCTGTTGTTGTGGGTCTGTTGTGGGTCCGTTGTTGTGGGTCTGTTGTTGTGGGTCTGTTGTTGTGGGTCGTTGTTGTGGGTCCGTTGTTGTGGGTCTGTTGTTGTGGGTGTGTTGTTGTGGGTCTGTTGTGGGTCCGTTGTGGGTCTGTTGTGGGTCTGTTGTGGGTCTGTTTTTGTGGGTGGGCTGTTGTTGTGGGTCCGTTGTTGTTGTTGTGGGTCTGTTGTGGGTCTGTTTTTGTGGGTCTGTTGTGGGTCTGTTGTTGTGGGTCTGTTGTTGTGGGTCTGTTGTTGTGGGTCTGTTGTTGTGGGTCTGTTGTTGTGGGTCTGTTGTTGTGGGTCTGTTGTTGTGGGTCTGTTGTTGTGGGTCTGTTGTTGTGGGTCTGTTGTGGGTCTGTTGTGGGTCTGTTGTTGTGGGTCCGTTGTTGTGGGTCCGTTGTTGTGGGTCCGTTGTTGTGGGTCTGTTGTTGTGGGTCCGTTGTTGTGGGTCCGTTGTTGTGGGTCTGTTTTTGTGGGTCTGTTTTTGTGGGTCGTTGTTGTGGGTCTGTTGTTGTGGGTCTGTTGTTGTGGGTCTGCTGTTGTGGGTCTGCTGTTGTGGGTCTGCTGTTGTGGGTCTGTTGTTGTGGGTCTGTTGTTGTGGGTCCGTTGTTGTGGGTCCGTTGTTGTGGGTCCGTTGTTGTGGGTCCGTTGTTGTGGGTCCGTTGTTGTGGGTCTGTTGTTGTGGGTCTGTTGTTGTGGGTCTGCTGTTGTGGGTCTGCTGTTGTGGGTCTGCTGTTGTGGGTCTGCTGTTGTGGGTCTGTTTTTGTGGGTCCGTTGTTGTGGGTCCGTTGTTGTGGGTCCGTTGTTGTGGGTCTGTTGTTGTGGGTCTGTTGTTGTGGGTCTGTTGTTGTGGGTCTGCTGTTGTGGGTCTGTTGTTGTGGGTCTGTTGTTGTGGGTCTGTTGTTGTGGGTCCGTTGTTGTGGGTCCGTTGTTGTGGGTCCGTTTTTGTGGGTCTGTTTTTGTGGGTCTGTTTTTGTGGGTCTGTTGTGGGTCTGTTGTTGTGGGTCTGTTGTTGTGGGTCCGTTGTTGTGGGTCTGTTGTTGTGGGTCTGTTGTTGTGGGTCCGTTGTTGTGGGTCCGTTGTTGTGGGTCCGTTGTTGTGGGTCTGTTGTTGTGGGTCTGTTGTTGTGGGTCTGTTGTGGGTCTGTTGTTGTGGGTCTGTTGTTGTGGGTCTGTTGTGGGTCTGTTGTGGGTCTGTTGTTGTGGGTCCGTTGTTGTGGGTCCGTTGTTGTGGGTCCGTTGTTGTGGGTCCGTTGTTGTGGGTCCGTTGTTGTGGGTCCGTTGTT
This sequence comes from Callopanchax toddi, assembly GCA_006937965.1. NCBI lineage: Eukaryota > Metazoa > Chordata > Actinopteri > Cyprinodontiformes > Nothobranchiidae > Callopanchax > Callopanchax toddi. Next base: position 2,090,313 of record SSNR01000038.1, on the reverse strand, counting down.
GTGGGTCCGTTTTTGTGGGTCTGTTTTTGTGGGTCTGTTTTTGTGGTTGTTGTGGGTCTGTTGTTGTGGGTCTGTTGTTGTGGGTCTGCTGTTGTGGGTCTGCTGTTGTGGGTCTGCTGTTGTGGGTCTGCTGTTGTGGGTCTGCTGTTGTGGGTCTGCTGTTGTGGGTCTGTTGTTGTGGGTCTGTTGTGGGTCTGTTGTGGGTCTGTTGTTGTGGGTCTGTTGTGGGTCTGTTTTTGTGGGTCTGTTGTGGGTCTGTTGTTGTGGGTCCGTTGTTGTGGGTCCGTTGTTGTGGGTCCGTTGTTGTGGGTCCGTTGTTGTGGGTCCGTTGTTGTGGGTCCGTTGTTGTGGGTCCGTTGTTGTGGGTCTTACGTAGCAGGGTAGCACTCGGCGTAGGAGTTGGATCCTCCAAAGAAGTCTCCCAGTTGCTCCTTACTGGAGTCCCTCCTCTGAGACCCAGTAGCTTCTGGTTAAGGTCTGAACCCCAAGAACCAGGACTCATTCACAGACCTACTGCACTCTCAGGTCCAGAATTCCTGATCCAGACCAGAACTATTAGCCTGGATCAGGAGTTGTGGACTGGACCAGTACATGGGTCAGTACAGATCTCTCATCTGAAGCTCCGCCCCCTGCTCTAAGCATTAAGGATATGGCTCCTGGCTCTGCCATTGGCTGCCGGCAGCTCCACCAAACTTCTCGTTGATCATCTTGATCTGGTCCCTGACTGATCCAGGACCTGTTGACAGAGGACTGGTCAGAATGACTGACTCACACACAGCTAATAAATCGGACTCTAATAAAGACTGACCAGCGTCCACGTCCATCAGCTGGTGCTCGTCTGCTCTGGGTTTCTCAAAGTAGCTGTGTTTTCTGCTCTTGATGTCATCCTCTCGTTCCCGTTCCCGGTCCCGTTCCCGATCCCGTTCCCGGTCCCGATGTCGGTCCTTTTCTTTGACTGGTTTGGAGCTCGAATTGGCAGACGGGATGTAGTCCCCAATGTCTTCAAAGATGCTGAAAAACCAACAGGAGTTATTACTCCAACACATTTCCTGATCTGTTGAATGGTGACAGGTGGTGTGGAACTGACCTGAGATCAGCTTCAGGAGCCCTCTTATCATCAAGTTTACCTGAAACAGAAGGACACGGATCAGCTGGAAGGGACAACGACTGGTCCAGAAAACACTCGTGTCAAATTTTAAAACAAGGTCACCTTTGTCCTTCTTCTTGATCTTCTTGTGCCGTGTCCCCTGTCTCAGGTAGGACAGGATCTGAGTCAGTTTGGAGATCACGATGTCGTTGGTGGTCAGAGTCGTCTGAGCCTGGTGGACGAAATTCATTCAGAACATCAGCAGGGACAAGTGGGTCAGCCTGTTTCACTGGGACAGGTCTTACCACCATACTGGGACAGGTCTTACCGCCATACTGGGACAGGTCTGACCGCCATACTGGGACAGGTCTGACCGCCATACTGGGACAGGTCTTACCTCCATACTGGGACAGTCGGCTTTGCTGCGGATTAGCGTTGTTGGGATGTCCGTGTCGGTGAATTCGTCATCCAGGTCGACCACGTACGCCATCCTGCCGGGCAGGAACAGCTCGTTCCTCTCTTGAACACCAGATCTGAACACCATGCGGTAGATGTTCCTACCTGAAGGAAGAAAGAGGCTCAACTTTACTACAAGGTCCAACTCCAGGGCATCTTCAAGTCATGTAACTAGAGTTAGAGTAAGGACTAAGTTCTGTAAAACTATGAGGTCAAAGGCAGACCATGGAAGTGACTGTCCCAGTGCCTTCACCTGACTGAGGAACTGAGATCAACAGTCTAGACCAGTCAACACCAGCCCTACATGGACTGTTTTGGGTTTGTTGCATTAGTGAGCATAGGCCTGCCCACACCCCTAACCAATACCATCTACCCTCTAATGACAGGTGTCTGTGCCGGGGTTTGAACATGGGTCTTCTACACTCCATTTTGAATCCAGTCTGCTCCGGACAGCGCCGTCTTTACAAAACGCTGGCGCCATCTGCTGTCGTGTAATGACCTCAAACTACTATAAGAATGACGGATTCTGATTATAAGATGGCGCCACACTTTTACATTATTTTCTACAAAAAAACCCGTCCTATCTTCGGGTCAACAAGGGAAGTAGTTTCTGAACAGTTCTTTACCGATTAGAGGAGAATCTCCTCAGGGAAGTTTTTTAATGATTTGTGGCAAAATGGAAAACTTCAATATGTTTATTTATGTATAGGTGGATTCAATAAGTACAACTCCCTGTAAACTAGTTACATAAAATGTTGACCTTATGATGGTGGTAATGAGACGACTGTATAAAACAGAATAACGGCTTCCTGATAAAGCATGAAGAAAAGTTATAGTCGTCAGGGCTGGGTTATGGGTCCAGGTCAGGGCTGGGTTATGGGTCCAGGTCAGGGCTGGGTTATGGGTCCAGGTCAGGGCTGGCTTATGGGTCCAGGTCAGGGCTGGCTTATGGGTCCAGGTCAGGGCTGGCTTATGGGTCCAGGTCAGGGCTGGCTTATGGGTCCAGGTCAGGGCTGGCTTATGGGTCCAGGTCAGGGCTGGGTTATGGGTCCAGGTCAGGGCTGGCTTATGGGTCCAGGTCAGGGCTGGGTTTGGTTCAGTCACTCAGGACTCACCAAGACGAGTCTTGAACTCGATCTTCTCCTCTGGATCCAGGTCCTTCCTGACAAAAAGAGACAGGATTTATTGGTCTCTGATCCAAACCAGTAGCAGAACCAGAACTCTAGAGCGGGTCCTTACTTGGTCTCCTTCTGGACTTTCTCTATCAAGTCTTCTTCTTCCTTCTCCTTGCTGGTAATTTCAGCTCTCACCTGTAACAAACGGGCTCAGGTGTAATACACACACAGACACACGCACACACATATATAGAGTCTGACCTTCTGCAGCAGAGCGAAGTCCAGACCTTTCACCAAGTGAGTGTGCTCCATGTCACCTCCCAGAAACTTGGACTCCTGGATGAGCTGCCGACGTTTCTCTGCTGCAGACTTGTCTCTGGAACACACACACAGAGTTATGATCCAGAACCTCGTGTCCGGTTTCGGTGCGTGCAGAAGAACTCACGCCTCAGCGGTGGGTCCGACGGCCCGGTAGTTGGCCGTGGTGCTGATGAGCTCCGTCTCTTCGTAGTCCTTGTTGACGCCGTCTCGTCTCTCTCTCGCCCGGTCCCGGTACTTCTCAGCCAGCTCTCTCTCTCTCTCCATCTCCTGCTGACGTAGCTTAGCATAATAGCTGCAGGAAATGGTACCAAAACCCACCATCGGGTCAGAAACGTCACCTCCTTAGAACGCAAACTAATCAGAGACCAGTTCCTCAGATTGGTCTGATGGGAGCACTCACCTCTTTTTCTTCCTCCTCCTCGCTGCAGGATCCTCATCCTCATTGTAGTCCCTCGGCATTCTGGGAAAAACAGACCTGGCATTAACTCTGCTGACACAAACAAACAAACAAACAAACAAATAACCAAACACTCACTCATGGTGTCTGGACTTCGTAGGTGGAGCAGAGGAGGGCGTCGCCCGTGGAGTCATCAGCAGCTTCCTGAAGTCATCATTGGTCAGCTTGGACCTGAAGAGACGGAGAAAAAAAGCTACGCTGTAGGACCCAGTGAGACACTGTAGGACCCAGTGAGACCCCATAGGACCCAGTGAGACCCCGTAGGACCCAGCGAGACCCCGTAGGACCCAGTGAGACCCCATAGGACCCAGCGAGACCCTTGTAGGACCCAGCGAGACCCCGTAGGACCCAGTGAGACCCTATTAGGACCCAGTGGGACCCTATTAGGACCCAGTGAGACCCTCTTTGGACCCAGTGAGACCCAATAGGACCCAGTGAGACCCTCTTAGGACCCAGTGAGACCCCATAGGACCCAGTGAGACCCTCTTAGGACCCAGCGAGACCCTCGTAGGACCCAGCAAGACCCCGTAGGACCCAGCGAGACCCTCGTAGGACCCAGCGAGACCCCGTAGGACCCAGTGAGACCCTCTTAGGACCCAGTGAGACCCTCTTAGGACCCAGTGAGACCCTCTTAGGACCCAGCGAGACCCTCGTAGGACCCAGCGAGACCCTCGTAGGACCCAGCGAGACCCCGTAGGACCCAGCGAGACTCCGTAGGACCCAGTGAGACCCTGTAGGACATTGTGTGTGTATCACTCACTGATTGGACCCTCTGTGGTCGTCCAGGTCATGGTCGTCAGGGGCCAGAGGGTTGGAGTAGCTCTCAGCTGTGAGACAGAAAGACAGGATGTTGAACACTAGGCTGGCAACGGGGGCACCACTCACATGAAGTCCTTTAGACTAGTTTCTGACTGGTTACCATGGTGATGCCTGCCTATTACTATTTGGGATTTGATACTTCATTGATCCCAGATCAGGACCAGATCATCAGCTGGGACTAGGGTCCACTCTGATCCTGATTCAAGACCCAGGAGCTCTAGCTCATTATACACCTCCTCAGTCCATTGGTCATACCTGATGGTGGCTCACTGAGATCCACCAGGACCAGTCTGGTCTTCCCTGACCTGGTCTCGGGCGGAGCCAGCACACCCTGACAGTCCCAACAACCTGTACCTGTTCTGACAGGTTAAAATCCCAAACCAACAGACTCAATAAAAGTAGGAGATTCTGATTAGAGGTCAGTCCCTTCTCACAAAGCAAGTCCACGGGGAGGTCAAAGGTCAACCTGTCATCAAGAACTGTCCTCGGGTATTTAGACTGATCCAGTTTCACTGTCTTCCTCAGAAATGAGCACAGGCTGGGTGACTTTTCTTTAAATCAGTGACCTCCTTCACCTGTAAAAAGATCCACACCAGTCAGTCAAATCCCCGACCTCCGCCCCACCTGGGGTCCAGGACCGGGGTCCTCCGCCCCACCTTATCTAACTATGAGGAATATGGCAATAGACAAAAAAAAATAAAATAAATCACTTTCTGGTGGAATGTCCCTTTAAGATGTAGGTCGTCATTTTAGAAAACAGGCTCGCTAATACTATGGTCACACCTGGACCTGGACTCAGGTGTCCTGCAGTCACATCTGGACCTGGACTCAGGTGTCCTGCAGTCACATCTGGACCTGGACTCAGGTGTCCTACAGAAACACCTGGACCTGGACTCAGGTGTCCTACAGAAACACCTGGACCTGGACTCAGGTGTCCTACAGAAATACCTGGACCTGGACTCAGGCGTCCTGCAGTCACACCTGGACCTGGACTCAGGTGTCCTGCACAAACACCTGGACCTGGACTCAGGTGTCCTGCAGTCACACCTGGACCTGGACTCAGGCGTCCTGCACAAACACCTGGACCTGGACTCAGGTGTCCTGCAGTCACACCTGGACCTGGACTCAGGTGTCCTGCAGTCAAACCTGGACCTGGACTCAGGCGTCCTGCAGTCAAACCTGGACCTGGACTCAGGCGTCCTGCAGTCAAACCTGGACCTGGACTCAGGCGTCCTGCAGTCAAACCTGGACCTGGACTCAGGCGTCCTGCAGTCAAACCTGGACCTGGACTCAGGTGTCCTACGTAATAAAACCAATTAGGTCTTGTTCGGGTCAAATTTAAAATCTGAGCAGAGATCGGTAGAACCGATCTGAGTGAGTTCTAAATAAATCGCATTACTGATTTCCGGTCTGTGTGGTAAATCGGCGTCAGACCGGAGGCTGGTCCGCTGAGCTAAGCTAAGCTAAGCTAAGCTAAGGTAAGCTAAGCTATTCATCTCGTCTAAAGAAACAAAAACACTTGGGTCCGTCAGTAACGTTCATGCTGCTCCTGTGGTGACCTCGGACGTTGATAATCATCTTAACATTCTAATAAAACTTGACTAGAGTGAATGTCGGACCGCTAGCATGCTAACAGACTTACTTTCAGGCATCTCGGCGGTCAGCTGTGGGTGTGCTGCGGGCTGAGAGGAATCTAATCCCGGCAGGAGGACAAGCTACAGCCGCTGGTCAGGACTTGTGTTTTCTAGAGCTCCGCTCCGCCAGCTCGATGTTTATTATTATTACTACAGGAATTTGTTTATGGTAATGATGTCACTTCCTGTAGCAACACTCGCCACATCGCCACCTGCAGGAGGCCCGTTTTTAAATAAAGCGGTTTAAAACTGCTGAGCAGCAAAATGTCAAGAATAAAACCAGGAAACGGATCAGACCTCATGTTTATCAGAATGTCCTCTACTCTCCACCAATCAGCTGCATCCAAACATCTCCTCCAGTTGTCTCTCCTCTACAGGTCCAAACCATCTAAACATCCAACACCTCTGATGGACTCAGTATCTATTGGTTATTTATTTACTGTTTTAAAAGAAAGTAAAAACACTTTAGTGTCATATAAAGAACAGTTTAACCAGGGGATGTTATCATTTTATTAAATAACCAATCAGGTGACATCCTGATAATTGAATCTTTCTTTACCTAAAGGAAATGATGCCTGAAGCCACTATGTAGGGAACGTTATTGATGTAGGGTATAAACGGGCAGAGACTAACGAGCTAGCTCGATGAATCTGTGTTCCTGATGTATTTGAGATGTAAATCCCTTTATATCAGGGCACCAGCGTTGAGCCGTGACTCTGTCCACGTTCCCATAGCGAGGTGTTGTAGCGCTGTGTTTACACCCTGACAGGAAGACAGGCAGGACAAAGACTGGCATAGCAATCTTTATTCATATTAACACATTTACAAGGAACAATGTGAGGAAGAACTCTGGTGAATGAGACCTGGAACCAACTCAAACCAGAACCAGGACCAGGCTAAGGTTTGGACTGAGCCAGATTCTGCAGGGCACTGGCGACCTGATCAGCTGACATGTTGTCCACAGAAACACTCCTTTCTTTACCCAGACCTGGACAAACAAACAAACAGCTGATCATCAATCTCAACATTAGGAAGCTCCCAAGATGCCGAGCACTGGGTCTTACCGTATCGGGCCCAGATCCGGGCCTGGACTCCAGAACACTCCCGGATCAGGAAGGGGAAGTTCGGGTTGGCCTTCTTCAGGGTTACGTAGTTCTGTTCCACAAAGTCCCTGAAACACAGAGGACTCTGAACCTTAGTGACAGCAGACTGGTGCAAACCCTAACCAGTTAAGAGGTGAAGCTACATTCTGACCCTACAACCGGATCCAGCCTGGTCCACTCTAGTCTTCATTTCTGAGCCTCCATCAGACTGATCCTCCATGATCTCCTGGTAATGACGCTGTGGGGCTCAGTAGGTAGAAGAGGGTCTCCGGTTCGATCCCAGATCCAGCTGGGTCACTTTGTCATTGTAGACACTTCACCCACCTGGTCTAACGGACCTGGTAGTGGTCAGAGGGACCTGGTGGAGGTCTAAGGGACCTGGTAGTGGTCAGAGGGACCTGGTGGAGGTCTAAGGGACCTGGTAGTGGTCAGAGGGACCTGGTGGAGGTCTAAGGGACCTGGTAGTGGTCAGAGGGACCTGGTGGAGGTCAGAGGGACCTGGTGGACGTCAGAGGGACCTGGTGGAGCTCAGAGGGACCTGGTGGAGCTCAGAGGGACCTGATGGTGGTCTGAGGGACCTGATGGAGGTCAGATCTAATCTGCTGACTCTCCACCTGTAATCCATCAAAACGACTGACGCCCTTCAGATTTGTCCATCAAAAGACAAAAGGTCAATGAGGGAACATCTAGTTGAACATGACTGTCCTGTGGTTTTAGTTCAGTAGGAGTCAGTTTTTCTGTCATTGTCATGTTGGGGTGTGACATTTACAATCAATATGGGTGAGCAGAGGTGTGTGTGTGTGTGTGTGTGTGTTGAGTCCAGGTCTGTTACTATAGTGACGAGTCCAGGTCTCTGTTACTATGGTGATGAGTCCAGGTCTCTGTTACTATGGTGATGAGTCCAGGTCTCTGTTACTATGGTGATGAGTCCAGGTCTCTGTTACTATAGTGACGAGTCCAGGTCTCTGTTACTATAGTGACGAGTCCAGGTCTCTGTTACTATGGTGACGAGTCCAGGTCTCTGTTACTATGGTGATGAGTCCAGGTCTCTGTTACTATGGTGATGAGTCCAGGTCTCTGTTACTATAGTGACAAGTCCAGGTCTCTGTTACTATGGTGATGAGTCCAGGTCTCTGTTACTATGGTGATGAGTCCAGGTCTCTGTTACTATGGTGACGAGTCCAGGTCTCTGTTACTATGGTGATGAGTCCAGGTCTCTGTTACTATGGTGAGGAGTCCAGGTCTCTGTTACTATGGTGAGGAGTCCAGGTCTCTGTTACTATGGTGACGAGTCCAGGTCTCTGTTACTATGGTGACGAGTCCAGGTCTCTGTTACTATGGTGATGAGTCCAGGTCTCTGTTACTATGGTGATGAGTCCAGGTCTCTGTTACTATGGTGACGAGTCCAGGTCTCTGGTTGTACTGATGGATTCTTGTCACATCAACAGAATGAGTTGGTGTCTTTTTCCAGGTAGTAGTCCCATCCTTTTCGCCGTCTGACGCTGGAGATGGATACCAGATCCCCGCCGCGACCCTTACTGGATGAGGCATTCTTGGTCTCATACCTCTAGTCTAGGAGAAGCTCTCTCTTTAAAAAGAGCTGTGATCTCTCAATGGGCTTCAATGAAGGAACAATATAAATCATTATTACTATGATTTGATGTTTTCAGGACATTTTCCTCGTTCTGCCTGCTGTTGATAACAAACCTCTGACCAGGTGATAGACTAAAACCTAAAACTATCAAACTGTCCCGTCTGTGGGGTCTTTCCTGTAGCAGCTAACCGTTAGCAGCAGCTAGCCCTTAGCCGCAGCTAGCCCTCAGCCAGCTCCGTTTTCCGGTTTAACGAATAAATGCACCGAGTGCCCCCCTCGGGACGCCGCTCACCTGGCCCCCTTGCTGGCTGCGGACGTCTGGCAGAGGTGGAGGCGGATCTCCCGGAGGTTTTTAACCAAGCCGGAACCCAGAGTCCTGACTGCTGCGGCCGCCATCTTGCCTCTTTCTTTCAAGGACGGTGTTTTGGATGGAAATGTGACCCTGTTGCTTGGCGACCATTTCCGGTATCCTGGTTGTTATTTATTTAATTATTTATCTATCAACAGTTGTATTAAAACATCGAGGAATATATTGTATAGAAGAAAAACAGGTCAAAGTGAAAGTTAAACCTCTAGAAGAAACATTTTATCTCATAATTTTTGACAGATTTAATTTTTGTCTTCACTATTGTTTTATATGTAAAATGTGTAAAGTTTATTTCTACAACACGGTTCACAATAAAAGTCACAAAGTGCTTCACAAAAAAACATTGAGATCATTAAACAAATGAATAAGACACATAATTAAATAAAGATGGTTAAAACCAATGAAAAAACACAACCAGGTTTAAATCATCAGGTTTCTAAAGGTGACCAGACTGTCGATAGAGCGTCTCAAACTAAAGGAAGTGGAGCTTCAACCTGGACTTTATCAGTTCAGTGACATCAAGAGGAGCTGGACCATGTAGGGCCCTGAAAGTTAACATTTAACTGGTAACCAGTGCAGAGTGGTGTGAGATCCAGCTCTCTGTTCACCTGGAGCCACTTGATCTAAGATAGAGGAACACTGCTGATTAAAGGACTGGACGTTGGATCTTCACCATCAACTGCTGACTGATTGATGATGAACTCAGTCTGTGAGGGACAGGGTCAACATCAGACTGGATCTTAAAGAAAACACTCACATGAACCTCCTCAACACGGAACTGGTTGATTTTACACTGACACCTGTATAGACCTGATACCTGTAGACTTGATACCTGTAGACCTGATACCTGTAGACCTGATACCTGTAGACCTGATACCTGTAGACTTGATACCTGTAGACCTGATACCTGTAGACCTGATACCTGCAGACCTGATACCTGTAGACTTGATACCTGTAGACCTGATACCTGTAGACCTGATACCTGTAGACCTGATACCTGTAGACTTGATACCTGTAGACCTGATACCTGTAGACCTGATACCTGTAGACCTGATACCTGTAGACCTGATACCTGTAGACTTGATACCTGTAGACCTGATACCTGTAGACTTGATACCTGTAGACCTGATACCTGTAGACTTGATACCTGTAGACCTGATACCTGTAGACCTGATACCTGTAGACCTGATACCTGTAGACTTGATACCTGTAGACCTGATACCTGTAGACCTGATACCTGTAGACCTGATACCTGTAGACCTGATACCTGTATAGACCAGAATCTCCTAACAGCTCCAAGGACCAGATTTAAAAGTCGAGGTGATCTCTCCTTCCAGTCTGTTGCACCTCGACTTTGGAATGAACTTCCTTTAGTTTTACACTGTATAGACCAGGGGTGCCCAAACTTTTTCCCTCAAAGGGCCAAAATGAAAATCTATCAGAGAGCCGCGGGCCGAATGTAGTATTTATAAAATACAAATACTAATGATGAAGTATAGAACACTACTTTTGATTCATTTTGCAGTTATTTAACCATCCTTTTTGTTTAAAGAACATTAATCAAAATATGACATATACCGGCGGTAAGTCACATATAGGCATTTAGAACAAACAACTGACTTTGTTATTTGTTATCAGATGTAGTGCTAGCAGCTAGCAGCTCCCTGGTCTTTTTCTTTCGGGCATCACCTTTGCATTGTGAAAATCCTGCGTGCTTTGTCTCATAGTGACGACGAATATTATACTTCTTGAGTACAGCAACAGACTGGTTACAAATAAGGCAGACCGCTTTACCTTTGATATCTGTAAAAAATATTCTTCCTCCCAGCATTTTTTAAATGCCTTTTGTCTGTGTGCCACTGACGACGACGCTCCATGTTGATAATAGCTGCTTAGGCTAGTAGCCTAGGGTTACCCGTGAGCTTGGAGCAAGATTGATCTAGTCTGGTCCAGCAGCAAAGGCTCATGGGAGATTACAATCATTGACAAAATATAACTATTTGTGGTTTTATAAAGTGTGCAAATGTACATGCGTGCATAAATCTACTCTAAATGTCCCTTGTAGTTACTTGTATTTCAATTAAAATTGTGACATTTTTAAGATTTTGTTGGCACCATGAGTGAGGGCTATATGCAGCCCAATATAGAGTCATTGGGCTTGTTCACATAGCGTTGAATTGGCTGAGGGAAACAGTGGGTTTCTGGATTACTGGTTAATGTTCACCCAGCATCCAGGGTACCCCACAGAGGGCCAGGAGGGCCAAATTAAATAATGGGTGGGCCAACTTTGGCCCGCGGGCCCCACTTTGGGCACCACTGGTATAGACAGTCTGGACTCCTTTAAAAAGCAGCGGAAGACCCAATTATTTAAAACTGCTTTTAAATAACTCTTTATTTTCATACATTGCTTGATGTTTTTGGTTCTTTGTCTTTAATCGTGTTTTAATTTTGATGTTTTTGTGAAGCACTTTGTGATTTGTTTCTGTGAAAGGTGCTATAGAAATAACATTTATTTACTTACTGTGTAGACCTGATACCTGTGTAGACCTGATACCTGATACCAGGTCTGAACTAGACTTTGGGCCATAGAGGACCTGAAGGTCTCAGGTAAGATCCAGAAGCTGAATGAGACTTTGCTTTATTTAGAAACAGAATCGTTTGACACAAACATGATGAATATGAAAACCTGAACCACCCAGGACTTTCCTGAAGCCTTTCCTTCCAGAGAGACTAACTGAAGTTCAGGAGACATGTAGAGCTAGCAGAGCATGAGGAGATAATGGCAACCCTCTGGGTCAGTGCTTTCTGTCGGTCCGCCTTGCTCTGGTTCTGGTTCTAGTTCGGCTCAGAAGGTCCTGCAGTTGTTTCTCTTTTAGAAGCTGCTGAATCCGTCTGTTCTGCGTTCGCTCGCGGAACTTTGGCCTCTGTGGCACGAAGTAGCTCTGCTGCTCCCTGGTGGCCTCACTATCCACTCCAACAATCTGGTACTGCACCTCACCACCTGAGGGGGGATGCACGTTTGAGGGCGGAGCCAAAGGTAATGAAGACCCGCCCTCTGATATGGTAACGCTTTTTACATCAGGTTGGGGTGTTGTGGTGAACTCTGGGATGGCAGATGTTTTGATCAGTGGTGGCGTTTGGTTCTGAGTCACCACGGGAGTGACAGCAACGTGCATCCTGGGAGTTTTCTTCTTGAATAAATAAGGTGGAGCCATTTTTCTTGGTCGCCTTGTGGTAGTGATGGTGGTGGGGGTGGTGGGGGTGGAGGACGTGGAGGTGGAGGTGGGGGTGGTGGTGCTTGGACTGACCACAGAGGGAGATGATGGGTTTAGATATGATAAATACTCATTGTAGTCCTCGTATTCCACGTAGACAAAGTCTGTGCTGCTCCTGCGGGTGGGGGGTGGTCTGATGATGACATCATTGATGACTAATCGACTGTCCAGTGAGCTGGAGGTGGTTGGTGACATCATTGACTGGATGGAACTAAAAAACAAAAAGTCAAACTTGGTATTAAAAACCAAAGAAGACCCTTACATTTTCCAGAGAGTCAGTCCTGAGTGGATAGAAACCGTAGAGTTTAGATCAGAAGGATCAAAACATTCCTCCTGTTTCAGTTTGTCTGCAGCAAAAAGTCTCACCTGCTGGGGTCCATCAGAGGGGTTGAGCTGTTGATGTTGAAGTTGCTGAAGTTGTCTGAGCTGCTGAAGTTGCTGAAGTTGTCTGAGCTGCTGAAGTTGCTGAAGTTGTCTGAGCTGCTGAAGTTGCTTAAGTTGTCTGAGCTGCTGAAGTTGTCTGAGCTGCTGAAGTTGCTGAAGTTGTCTGAGCTGCTGAAGTTGCTTAAGTTGTCTGAGCTGCTGAAGTTGCTGAAGTTGTTGAAGTTGCTGAAGTTGTCTGAGCTGCTGAAGTTGCTGAAGTTGTTGAAGTTGCTGAAGTTGTCTGAGCTGCTGAAGTTGCTTAAGTTGTCTGAGCTGCTGAAGTTGCTGAAGTTGTTGAAGTTGCTGAAGTTGTCTGAGCTGCTGAAGTTGCTTAAGTTGTCTGAGCTGCTGAAGTTTCTTTCGCTGCAGGACTTGCAGCACATCTGTCTGTACCCAGCGATGGAGCAGTATCGACTCAACACCTCCATCCGACAGAACACAGAGCGGTCACCGCGGCAACGCTGCCCTGCAGGCAGAGAAGATCAGGTGATCACCTCTCTCAGCTGGTAGATCTGGTCTGAATGTTTTGCTTACTGGAGTAGGTCTGCGGAGCTGAGATGTTTGGATTGAACCTGGACGACCACAGGATGATGGCATTCTTCTGATCCCCTGCAGGGGGAGACAAAGAGTCAGTAACTCAGGAGACACCTACATGTCTAAAAACAGCCACGTGATTGGCTGATTCCTACCACTGCAAGGTGGGGCCTGGCAGAAACGTGTTCTGATTGGTTGAGATTCACTGCAATTTTCTGCTGAACCTTCAGGATTTAAACACGCCACCTGACGCTCCTGAGTCCCGTTTCCACAAGAGACGGAACACTGAACACAGAGGTCATAGTCAGATTGTGGGTTAAACACCAACAGCAGGAAGTCCACCGTTAGGAAACAGGAAGCTAGAGGAACATTCAGAGGTAAAGACATGAAGAAGAGATGGAGAAAAATCAGGAGAAATGTCACGAGATGAAGAGTTTGAGACCAGGACAGTCCTGAAGTGGAGGACTGGGTGTATTTTATAATCCTCTCACAGGGGTCCAGGGCCCGGCCCTCCAGGCAGCAGGGCACGGGAACCTGTTGCAGGTTTGTTTGGATTCTGGACGGTCTTCCCCACAGAGTCTGCTGTTTACTGAGCGCTGCTGCTTTCCGCTGCTAGACTCCTGCTGGCAGCTCACCCAGCGCCGCTGCCACCCAGTCTGGCCACAGGAGGCGCTGCAGGCCTTCCAGTCTCCAGTCACCCAGCTGACGGAGGAAAACATCTGGATGTTCAGTAAAATCTACTTCCTGATTACTGCGGTGACTTGCAGAGTGTTACCGTGGAGACTTGCAGGTCTCAGTGTTGCATTTGCGGCTAATTGGTCGTGGCTTGTTTACGGTGGAGCAGTACGTCGTCTCAACCATTTTCCCATCAGACTTCCTTCTGCAGCCAAACCTGGTGTACTGTGTCCCTGGCAACAGAGGTCACCACGAAGAGCATCACAGGATTGTCCTGGTAGACATGGCGACCAACCAACCAACCAGGTGATGGACATCACCTACCTCCTCCACAGGGCTTGGAACAGTGTGACCACTTCTTCAGAGCCCAGTCATACAACACAGCATCCTCCTCCAGCAGATTGGACTCTAGTGAGGACCAGAGATCATCCAGAATGATGTATTTGTAGGAGACTGTCACCTTGGAATCTCCATGGGAACGGACCTGAGGAACAGAAGACAGAAGGTCCATGTTAGGTTGACCTCCTCGTTGAACTCAAATTGCACTTCTGTCTTTTCTGACAAAAACTGACCATGAGTAGGGCATCGTACTTTAGAGGCCCGCTGGTCTGGACCAGTTCCTGCTCACCAGTCCTGTTGTATTCCCAGACCACACCCTTTTCAATCACCACTCTGGATTCAGGAAGCTCATCTTCATCATTGAGGAAGACATGATCTGTCTCCTGGTTCTTTATGGCTGCGTTATAAAATGTATGGTCAGTTTTATGTTTTGAAATCCAGACACCACAGGAGGTCTCCAGGTTCCTCTGCCCTCCTACCCAGGATGTGAGGAGTTCCCTTGAACTCCTGGATAAGAAGATGTCTGGCTCCTTTAGGGATGTCCAAGATCTTCAGGTAACCTGAGACAGGGAGTCAGTCATTACTCAGTGAAACAATCAATCAGATTTAATATACAATACTACGATCGCTGCGCCCAGATTGACTCCTCCCTAAATTCAACAAACGGATCAGTTCAGACTCTCAGCTGAAGGAGAACCTGCTCCTTTTCTAACGACTCTGAGAAACTCCTCCATGCTTCCATTACAACACACCTAGATGATTGTAGGTCCTTCTCTAAAGGTCTAGATCAGTCCTCCTCCACTGCAGCTGGTCTAACAGCTACTAGCTTCTCTCCACTGGCTCCCCGTCCAGCACAGGATACTCTTCAACCTCTAGTTGCTATGGTTCAAGGTTCTTCATGGTCTGGTCCAGGTCCATCTCCCCTAACCTAACCCTAACCCTTCCACACGCCCCAGGAATACATAAGGTATCCCGCTGGAAGCGTTCCATCAGGACAGCTCGGTGCCCCGTCACCGTGCGAAACGTGGAAAAAACTTTATCAATAGCATTCAGAGACCAGCTGATCAATTCCACGGTAATAAAATGCTGAATAATCCAAAATGGGATGAGGAAGATGTTCCGAATTTCACACCACAAAGCAGCAGGGAACAAGGAGAGAGGGAGCAGAAGGGAATGCGTCCGCACGCATTATTTTAGTCACTCATACACTCCTGATCCCACTGGTCAAAATCTCATTTCCTCAGAAATCGATGTTTTACTCACGTTAGATGTGGTATAAGACTGGTACTATGATGTTTTCTCTAGGTCTTCCAGACTAGTCTGGCCACAATCCATTAAACGACTCATTCATAGGGGCAGGATCAATGGTTGTCAATCAAACCATCTTCACATGCTATTGGATAGTGCCAGGACCAATCAGAGCCATTTAGCAACAACCAGAACAGCTGGTCAATTAAACTTTTACCGTATCCTGTCGGCAAAGCAGACCGTACATCTTTTTCTAAATAAAGGACTTAGGTCTGTCTGTCCACGTCTCAGAGAAGATCTAAATTGTCTAGAGTTGATGACGAAGACGTTTCAAACTAACGCTGATACCGAGCTGCCGCCATGTTTAAATTCAAACTCGAAGCTCTGCCGTCATCGGCTAATCCCGCCCAACAAACCATTAGAGCGCTGTGATTGGCCCAGACCAATCAGTGGGCTGCTGAGGTTCCAGTGGAGTGTGTCTAGACCAAAGTCCACAGAGCAGACCTGATGGTCTAGTCTACTAGGCTATTCCCAAACCACTCTTTGTCTCACTCTTCATCTAGGACCATTCTTTGACTGAAGACACAACCAGGACCAACCAGGACCTCTCTAGGAGTACTGTACTAGGATTACTTCTCCACCACGTGGTTCATGGTGGTGGTTCAAGGAGGAGCTCTCTGATCCCAGATCCAAAGAGCAGAAGTAATCCCTTCCCCCAAACTCTGGAACAACCTAACCCTCCACATCCAGTCTGCTCTGAACCTCCATCACATTCTGACTCTAGCTGAAGTGATAACCAGACTCTTATAGTCTCTTAAATACTTGTTTCTCTTGAGGTGTAATGCTTCAGCAGCCCTGTTGCTATAGAAATAAAACTGACATTGACTCTCTAGACCTCAGAAGTCCTGCTATGGTTCTGTCTCTATCAGAAACTGGGAGGTGGAGCTTGTGGGGATCAGACCTAGTGGTCTAGAATATCTGGATCATAATGAATAATGTCATCACTAGTGCATCCTCATCTCCCATCACTACATAAACCTTTGGGCCTGCTGTGTACAGCATGTTCTAAATATGAAACCCTGGATGGTGCCGGACCTGAAGGATGAAGATTGTCTTTAGATCAGGGGAACATCTGCAGGAGGAGCATCTTCAAAGAAACACCTTCTTCCTATCCTGCATGTAGCCCAGTTCTACCTCAGACACTGTCTCTGATTTTCCTTTTTGGACCACCT
Organism: Callopanchax toddi; assembly: GCA_006937965.1. Taxonomy (NCBI): domain Eukaryota; kingdom Metazoa; phylum Chordata; class Actinopteri; order Cyprinodontiformes; family Nothobranchiidae; genus Callopanchax; species Callopanchax toddi. The sequence continues at coordinate 2,073,634 of SSNR01000038.1, read as the reverse complement.
TAAATCAGACTGGACCTCTGCAAACCATGAACAACTCACAGATGTTGAAACCCAAATGGTTCTTGTTGCTCAGATCTTTAAGTTGAACAGTTTTAGAGAGAGGAAGTCCACCTGCTGCCATTAGCCCCGCCCTCCCACTGTGGGGTGAACCTATCAGAGAGGTCAGGGTCACCTGGTTTCCTGGTGCTGCGGGTGAAGTTCCCCTTAACGATCCTGCAGGTGGAGTCATCTCCTCCACAGACTCCACATCGGTCCTCCTGCTGATCCGAAGCAATCTGTCCATCACATCCCACGTGCTACAAGATGGGGGAGGGGGGGAGAGACGTTCAAATAGTGCAGACCTACAAGTACCTGGAGGTCCTGATCCAGTCAGGATGTGAGTCGTGTTTGTAAAGACCTCACACTCTCCTCGGACGCACACGCTGTGGGCATCACTGTAGGAACACAGCGTCCCATCATGCACCATTCTGTCCATGGACACCACAGCACCTGTCTCTCTGGAGCGACAGTACAGACGGCAGCGCTCGTCAGCTGGAGACACACACAGGAACACCTGACTTAAGGAGGAACGTTTAAGATGCAATGATCATGTTCTTTATGTTTCTGTATTTATCAGACGCTTTTATCCAAAGTGACTTACTAATGATATTCTAACCAAGAAGTTACCTTAAAGCTAACAAACCACTAACCCTGACATTACCCCAAACTAACTACTTAGATGGTCTAACACTGGTCTCTAAGGTGACCATGAGGGAGAAGAACACAGGATAGAGTGAAGAGCATGAAGAGAGTCCAGAGGAGTAGTGAAGGTAGGAGCCAGTCTAGAAGATGTTCTCTGAAGAGCTGGGTCTTCAGGAGGTTCTTGAAGATGGACAGGACCAACTGTTCTGTAGCTTGGTAGGTCATTCCACCATCGTGGAACGACACATGAGAAGACTCTGGACTGTCCCAGCGTGGTGTAGCTCTGCTAGCTGATGATCCTCTGATAACCGCAGTGACGTCAGCCTTAGCCAGAGGATTCCAGTAGATGGAGCAGTTCCTTTCAGGACCCTGTATGCTAGTGGTAGAGACTTGAATGTGATGCAGCAGCTAAAGGTAGCCAGTGGAGCTCCATGAACAGAGGGGGGACATGTGCTCTTTTAGGCTGACTGAAGACCAATCTGAACCATTTGTAGAGGTTTACCAGTCCAGGCTGGAGACCAGTTAGAAGGACATTACAGTGGTCAAGGAGGGAGAGGACCATAGACTGGACCAGGAGCTGGGAGGTGGATTGGGTCAGGTAGGGTCTGATTTGTGTGGAATTTTTTAAAACACAAGTGAAACTCCAAACTTTATTGGAAACCAGGGAATTCCTGACAGATGAAGAGTAAAGGAGAGAGATTCCTTCCAAGAACAGATTCCTGCCTGATGACTTTAACATGTGTGTGTGTGTGTGTGTGTGTGTGTGTGTGTGTGTGTGTGTGTGTGTGTGTGTGGTGTGTGTGTGTGTGTGTGTTTTTACGGTCAGGATGCTGGTAGGGGAGCCAGTGATGTTTTGTCCCTTTGTGTTCAAAGAATGGATTCCATGCTTTACACTGATCCTCCCTGCAACACACACACACACGCGCACACACACACACACACACACACACACACACACACACACACACACACACACACACACACACACACACACACACACACACACACACACACACACACACACACACACACACACACACACACACACACACACACATCAGACCTGACGTCAGCCATAGGAGTCAGGTATCAGTTGGGACTTGAAATGAACTGACCTGAAGTCAGTCAGGGGGGGGCAGGCCTCTTGGCTGCACAGCTGGAACTCGTAGCTGTTCCCAAAGCAGGTGCGCCCCCCATTGGCTGGCCTGAGAACAGTGACAGGTTAGCACATCTGATTGGTGCGTTCGATGCGTGACATCACAAATGATTGACAGCTGACTCACGGCGGACTATCACACTGCCTGGTCCGAAACCGGACCCCGCCCCCACAGGTCCGAGAGCAGCTGCCAAATGGAGTCCAGGTCCCCCAGCCACCATGCATCCTGAGGAGGTCAAGGGTCAGCTTCATGCAAAACCCTCTGAAGCAGTGCTGCAAACCGTCGCCATGGAGACGGGGGTTAAAGCTCTGAAACTGGGTCAGAAACACATCAGAGTTCAACGGGACCACCTCACCTTCCCAGGTCCACACTTGGTCCCGTCCAGCGGAGGGCCCTTCTTGGTCTTACAGAAGAACGGGTTGCTGTATTCGCTGCACCACAGCTGCTTACAGGGGTCAGGGGTCGTGTACTGGAGAAACACACAGTTACACACTGCTTCAGGCCCATTTATAAAACTAGTTCACACAAAAAACTAGTCTGAAAGTTTGGGATTTATAAAAGAAAACGTAACGGAAAAATGTAGAACAGAACTTCAGACTGTAGACCTGCTCCTGTGGACCTGCTCCTGTGGACCTGCTCCTGTGGACCTGCTCCTGTGGACCTGCTCCTATGGACCTGCTACCTGTTCCTATGGACCTGCTCCTGTGGACCTGCTCCTGTGGACCTGCTCCTATGGACCTGCTCCTGTGGACCTGCTCCTGTGGACCTGCTCCTGTGGACCTGCTACCTGCTCCTGTGGACCTCTTTTTAACGTTCTTAATCAAGTTTTTTTAGTTCAGTTGTCACCCTTTCCCTACTTGTTACGGACCCTCACCATCAGCCTTTAGCTGGTTTCCAGGCGACAGGGGGCTCATACCCATCTATCGTCCTGTTATTTGATGTCTCAGATGTCACCAGATCATTAAGAGATGAAATCTGAGACACATCTGGGTCTATGAAGGGACATGTGGGTCAGCCTGATGGAATGCACTTTAAAATGACCCAAAACCCTTAAGAGACGTATAACAGACTGAATATGAACCGGGGTGAGATGACTCCTGGGCAGTTTTAGAGTTAAAGACCCAAACCAGAACCCAGGTGGGGAACATTAACCAGAACTTTGAGGTGCTCTCAGAAGAGGTCATCCCAGTTCAGCTGCTGCACTGACTCAGAGATGAACTGAGAGGTGATGTCATAGCAAACAGTTCCAGAAACATCTAAATGAGTCCATCGTGTCAGAACTGACTCAGACTTCATGCTGCAAACATTCTCTGGGTTTTCTTCTCACAGATGTGGTTCCCTTTGGTTTCTCTCTCCAGATTTCCTCTGGATTTCATTGAAGCACATTTTGACTCAGAGGTTCCTCTGGCTGCATCAAGATAACAAGACCTTCCAGCTGGTTCTCCTCAGACGTCTGACTGGGTTTGACGTTTTCAACCTGATTAAACGTTCCCTACAGACTTACTGCCGTACACAGACTGTATCCCGGCCCGAAGTCGAAGCGGCACTGCTGGTCCATGGAGAACTGGAATCCAGGAAGCTGAGGTGGAGCCGGCCAGTCGTGGTTAAAGGGGTCATCCCGGAGACAGTCGTAGGAGCTGGAGGACAGATAAGACCAGCTGAACTCCAGATGTTCTCCATCCAAACGGACCTGCATCAGATTTTCCTCTCAGTACAGCGAGGACTCACTTCAGGTACTGGTGGAGTTCCTTCCAGCTGCACCTGGACCAGTGGTAACGATAGAAGGTGGCCTGGACCCTTGGGGACATGATGCTGCCCAGGGGCACGTCTTCATCACAATCATTTGCTTCCCCGTCGTGTCCCATACCTAACCTGGGGACAGACAGATACGTGAGTGGTGACTACAGGACACAGTTGTGTGTTTTCCGTGTTGTGTGTTGTGTCTCACACATGTCCCGTTTCATGTGCAGCAACAAAAGCTGAAGAAAAGCCGTCTTCTAGAACGAGAACACAACTTCGATGCAGCTGACACATTCCGGTAACGGGAGCATAACCTGCAGTCAAAGGGAAACGTTAGACATCACTTCCTGGTTTTGTAGTGATGGTAGTGTCTCTGCATCAGTAAACAGTCAGGAAAGGTAGTATCAGTGTGGTCTGGTAGTATCAGTGTAGTCTGGTAGTATCAGTGTGGTCTGGTAGTATCAGTGTGGTCTGGTAGTATCAGTGTAGTCTGGTAGTATCAGTGTGGTCTGGTAGTATCAGTGTGGTCTGGTAGTATCAGTGTGGTCTGGTAGTATCAGTGTAGTCTGGTAGTATCAGTGTGGTTTGGTAGTATCAGTGTAGTCTGGTAGTATCAGTGTAGTCTGGTAGTATCAGTGTGGTCTGGTAGTATCAGTGTGGTCTGGTAGTATCAGTGTGGTCTGGTAGTATCAGTGTGGTTTGGTAGTATCAGTGT
>SSNR01000038.1:2040090-2052574 GCA_006937965.1 Callopanchax toddi | reverse complement strand
GATCAATCTACTGATCAATCTACTGATCAACCTACTGATCAATCTACTGATCAATCTACCGATCAATCTACTGATCAACCTACTGATCAATCTACTTAACAATCTACTAATCAATCTACTGATCAATCTACTAATAAATTTATTGATCAATCTACTGATCAACCTACTGATCAATCTACTAATAAATTTACTGATCAATCTACTAATCAATCTACTGATCAATCTACTGATCAATCTACTGATCAACCTACTGATCAATCTACTGATCAACCTACTGATCAATCTACTGATCAATCTACTGATCAATCTACTAATAAATCTACTGATCAATCTACTAATAAATTTACTGATCAATCTACTGATCAATCTACCGATCAATCTACCAGTCAATCTACTGATCAATCTACTGATCAATCTACTAATCAATCTACTGATCAATCTACTGATCAATCTACTGATCAACCTACTGATCAATCTACTAATCAATCTACTGATCAATCTACTGATCAATCTACTGATCAATCTACCAGTCAATCTACTGATCAATCTACTGATCAATCTACTAATCAATCTACTAATCAATCTACTGATCAATCTACTGATCAATCTACTGATCAATCTACTGATCAATCTACTAATCAATCTACTAATCAATCTACTGATCAATCTACTGATCAATCTACTGATCAATCTACTGATCAATCTACTAATCAATCTACTGATCAATCTACTAATCAATCTACTGATCAATCTACTGATCAGATTACTGATCAATCTACTAATCAATCTACTGATCAACCTACTAATCAATCTACTGATCAATCTACTGATCAATCTACTGATCAATCTACCGATCAATCTACTGATCAATCTACTGATCAATTATTATAATTCTTATCTTACATACACACACAGACGTATTATTATGACTCACTGCTTTTAGAAAGTCCGATTCAGCCTTCTTATGAGTCTGACTCAGCATTAATGTAAAATGAGTCGGCAGTTTTCAAATCCTCATCAAACCTCTACCCAGGAGCCATGGACCAGCCCTGTTCTGAAGAACCTAGTCCAGTGACCCCTACCAGCCCTGTTCTGAAGAACCTAGTCCGGTGACCCCTACCAGCCCTGTTCTGAAGAACCTAGTCCGGTGACCCCTACCAGCCCTGTTCTGAAGAACCTAGTCCGGTGACCCCTACCAGCCCTGTTCTGAAGAACCTAGTCCGGTGACCCCTACCAGCCCTGTTCTGAAGAACCTAGTCCAGTGACACCTACCAGCCCTGTTCTGAAGAACCTAGTCCAGTGACCCCTACCAGCCCTGTTCTGAAGAACCTAGTCCAGTGACCCCTACCAGCCCTGTTCTGAAGAACCTAGTCCAGTGACACCTACCAGCCCTGTTCTGAAGAACCTAGTCCAGTGACACCTACCAGCCCTGTTCTGAAGAACCTAGTCCAGTGACCCCTACCAGCCCTGTTCTGAAGAACCTAGTCCAGTGACACCTACCAGCCCTGTTCTGAAGAACCTAGTCCAGTGACACCTACCAGCCCTGTTCTGAAGAACCTAGTCCAGTGACACCTACCAGCCCTGTTCTGAAGAACCTAGTCCAGTGACCCCTACCAGCCCTGTTCTGAAGAACCTAGTCCAGTGACACCTACCAGCCCGTCACAGTTGCTGATGGCTACAGACGTGTCTTCCATGTTGTCCACCGTTCCTGTGTAGAAGCAGCCTTTGTTTCTGATTGGTTCAGAGTGGAGGTGTCCTGACTCCTCCCACTCTATGGTGGCGCCGGGGGCGATGAGCTGGGTATTGGGACGCACACTCAGATGTAGCATGTGACCGAACACCGTCACGTTGTAGAACAGCTCCACCTCATCCCCTGCCTCTCCACTCCGCCCTGTCCAGTTACGGCTGGATGAAGATGTCCAGGAAGGTGAAGCCTGTTGTGATGGGGGCGTGTCTGATGGAGACTGGTTTAGGGAGGTGGGTGTGGCTTTGGCTGAAGGGGCGTGTCTTTTGTTGCGGTGAAGTTGATGGGCGGAGACTGAAGCTGACAAGAAACGCCCCTTGGAGTCTGTTCTGATTGGATGAGTGATACTGAACTCTGACAGGACATCATGGAGAGAATCTGAGAGACAAGGAGACAGTTTCAGTCCGTAGAACTGGTCTCTGGGTTATACTGAGACCAGGTCAGTCTGTAGAACTGGTCTCTGGGTTATACTGAGACCAGGTCAGTCTGTAGAACTGGTCCCTGGGTCCTATTGAGACCAGGTCAGTCTGTAGAACTGGTCTCTGGGTCCTGGTGAGACCAGATCAGTCTGTAGAACTGGTCTCTGGGTCCTGGTGAGACCAGGTCAGTCTGTAGAACTGGTCTCTGGGTCCTGGTGAGACCAGGTCAGTCTGTAGAACTGGTCTCTGGGTCCTGGTGAGACCAGGTCAGTCTGTAGAACTGGTCGCTGGGTCCTATTGAGACCAGGTCAGTCTGTAGAACTGGTCTCTGGGTGCTATTGAGACCAGATCAGTCTGTAGAACTGGTCTCTGGGTCCTGGTGAGACCAGGTCAGTCTGTAGAACTGGTCTCTGGGTCCTGGTGAGACCAGGTCAGTCTGTAGAACTGGTCTCTGGGTCCTGAGGCTGAAACCTGATACAAACTCTTCACATTTTCCAAACATTTGAAAGTTAAAGACCCAGATTTATGAGGATCCTGGAGCCCAATGTGGTGAACTCAGAGCTGGTGAGTGTGCAGAAGTCAAAGGTCAGGAGGTCTGAACCACCACAGAAGAAGAGCAGCAGAGAGTAGAAGAGTTGTAGCTCTGACCTGAGTGTCTGATGGAGACGGCTAGGAGACAGTCGATGTGCAGCAGAAACACGGCGATCAGCAGTCCAGAACCAGGTCGGTCCATCCTGAGGGACGGAGAGAGATAAAGAGACCAACAGAAAGAGAGATAGTCAGAGACGTCCTCTGAGACAGCTACAGACGGAGAACAGCAGAGCTGAGACTCCTTCACTCTGTTATTATCTCCTCCCTCTGTGTGTGTGTGTGTGTGTGTGTGTGTGTGTGTGTGTGTGTGTGTGTGTGTGTGTGTGTGTGTGTGTGTGTGTGTGTGTGTGTGTGTGTGTGTGTGTGTGTAGTCTTCGCTGTTTGAATCTGAGCTGAGTTTATAAAAACATCAGGCAGAAGAATTCTGCAGCTCAGAGAGATGCTGCCACCTGCTGGAGACCAGCTGGACCTGCAGCTGGACTTGGACCTGAATCAGGACTAGGACCAGACTGTTAGTTCTGGTTGTATTATTATTTATGAGTTGTAGATTAGCGCCCCCTGCTGGCAGCTTGTTTCAGCTGCTGTTTGTTCTGTGATTTCAGTATGGAGATTTTGTCTTCGTGTCTCTGACTGAAGACTGGTCTCTGGTGATTCTGGTTCTGGTCTGTATCCTGTGATGCTTGAAGGATTTTTGCTGCAACATTTTTCATTTGCTGACACTTGTTATGATGTGTAACCATAGCAACAACTGACTTGTTTACAAGAGGGATCAGCTGACTGACGTAGCTCCAATAAACCCAACCTGTGACCCAGAATCCAGCTGGGTTCACGAGGAGGAGTCATGATGGAGGTCAGGAGAAGTTTCAACCATCATATCCTCCATCCTAACGGGGAACCTGAGGTCTCTCCTGGATCAGATGAACCAGCTTGAAGCTCTGATATAAAAAATATAAAATCCATCAAATATAAAAAGTTAAAACCACATAGCTCTCCCTCCGACGAGACCCCGCCCTGGGGTCTGAGCATGGGCACCACTCGGTGCAGTGCTCAGTCCGGCCCTGGGATCCTCCACAGACACTCCAGAGGGTCCCGCTAACAATCAGCGTCCCATACGCTGGGACCTGTCCCTGTCTAATTCTGGGACCTGTCCCTGTCTAATTCTAGGACCTGTCCCTGTCTAACGCAGGGACCTGTCCCTGTCTAATTCTGGGACCTGTCCCTGTCTAATTCTGGGACCTGTCCCTATCTAATTCTGGGACCTGTCCCTGTCTAACGCTGGGACCTGTCCCTGTCTAATGATGGGACCTGTCCCTGTCTAATTCTGGGACCTGTCCCTGTCTAACGCTGTCCCTGTCTAACGCTGGGACCTGTCCCTGTCTAACGCTGTCCCTGTCTAATGCTGGGACCTGTCCCTGTCTAATGATGGGACCTGTCCCTGTCTAACGCTGGGACCTGTCCCTGTCTAATGCTGGGACCTGTCCCTGTCTAACGCTGGGACCTGTCCCTGTCTAACGCTGTCCCTGTCTAACGCTGGGACCTGTCCCTGTCTAACGATGGGACCCGTCCCTGTCTAACGCTGGGACCTGTCCCTGTCTAACGATGGGACCCGTCCCTGTCTAATTCTGGGACCTGTCCCTGTCTAATGATGGGACCTGTCCCTGTCTAACGCTGGGACCTGTCCCTGTCTAATTCTGGGACCTGTCCCTGTCTAATGATGGGACCTGTCCCTGTCTAACGCTGGGACCTGTCCCTGTCTAACGCTGTCCCTGTCTAATGCTGGGACCTGTCCCTGTCTAATGATGGGACCTGTCCCTGTCTAACGCTGGGACCTGTCCCTGTCTAATGCTGGGACCTATCCCTGTCTAATGATGGGACCTGTCCCTGTCTAACGCTGGGACCTGTCCCTGTCTAACGCTGGGACCTGTCCCTGTCTAACGATGGGACCTAGTCCTAAACCTCCAGCTGTCCTCAGCAGCATCAATCAATCAACCTTTATTTATACAGCACTTTCCACACAAAGTGACCAAAGTGTACAGATAAAACATGACAATAAAACACAGTAACCATGACAAAGAAAAGAAAGGAAAAATGACTAGGTAAAATAAAACAGAACTAAAAATAAAAGCATCCTGGTCATTTCTGCTCCCGCCCACCTCCCAGTCCTGGTGTGACCCCCATGGACATCTAGTCCAGCTTGGTCCAGTTTTAGTCTATAGCAGGGGTGCCCAAACTTTTTCCCTCAAAGGGCCAAAATGAAAATCTATCAGAGAGCCGCAGGCCGAATGTAGTATTTATAAAATACAAATACTAATGATGAAGTATAGAACACTACTTTTGATTCATTTTGCAGTTATTTAACCATCCTTTTTGTTTAAAGAACATTAATCAAAATATGACATATACCGGCGGTAAGTCACATATAGGCATTTAGAACAAACAACTGACTTTGTTATTTGTTATCAGATGTAATGCTAGCAGCTAGCAGCTCCCTGGTCTTTTTCTTTCGGGCATCACCTCTGCATTGTGAAAATCCTGCGTGCTTTGTCTCATAGTGACGACGAATATTATACTTCTTGAGTACAGCAACAGACTGGTTACAAATAAGGCAGACCGCTTTACCATTGATATCTGTAAAAAATATTCTTCCTCCCAGCATTTTTTAAATGCCTTTAGTCTGTGTGCCACTGACGACGACGCTCCATGTTGATAATAGCTGCTTAGGCTAGTAGCCTAGGGTTACCCGTGAGCTTGGAGCAAGATTGATCTAGTCTGGTCCAGCAGCAAAGGCTCATGGGAGATTACAATCATTGACAAAATATAACTATTTGTGGTTTTATAAAGTGTGCAAATGTACATGCGTGCATAAATCTACTCTAAATGTCCCTTGTAGTTACTTGTATTTCAATTAAAATTTTGACATTTTTAAGATTTTGTTGGCACCATGAGTGAGGGCTATATGCAGCCCAATATAGAGTCATTGGGCTTGTTCACATAATGTTGAATTGGCTGAGGGAAACAGTGGGTTTCTGGATTACTGGTTAATGTTCACCCAGCATCCAGGGTACCCCACAGAGGGCCAGGAGGCCCAAATTAAATAATCGGTGGGCCAACTTTGGCCCGCGGGCCCCACCTTGGGCACCCCTGGTCTATAGTTTTCTCTGATGTGTTTAATAATGACCAAGAGATGGGATGGAGCTGAACGCTGTTTAACAGAGTCTTATTGTGAAGGACAGGAAGTCCCTCTGAGGGTTTGAAGTGTGGATTCATAGATGTGACTTTTTACATGCATTTGTAAAATAAAACACTTGATTTGTTTCTATTCTTGTGAATACGTCGTTCGTTCTTTTGATCTTGCTCTGAAAATAAAAAAAACTCTTACTTTGAAGGACTGTTTCCGGTGATGACCGACACCGGAAGTAATAAATCGAAAATAAAACAGAAGTTTCCACAAGTTCTGAGCGGTTCCAGCAGACCGGACCGGTCTGGACTCCTTTCACGAAACGTTTCAGCTCCGAACCTGAACCGAAGTCCGTCCGTTGGACCAGGAGAGACCGGATGATCCGGACCAACAGGTGTGTTTTAATCCGGAGAGTTCAGAGGACACTTCCGGTCTGTAACCGGGCTAATGGTGTGTGTGTGTGTGTGTGTGAGTGAGTGAGTGTGTATTAGTGGGACTCGATCAGAAAGATTGACTGAATTAATTCTCTGTAATGAATTAATGGTGATTAATTTAATAGTACAAGAATATGATCCCAAAACGAGGCTTTTAAAAATGATTTAACATCTTTTCAGAGGGAGACAGAATCAAATAATAGTCACAGACAGTGATGTTATAAAGTCAAACTCTTAATTTATATAAAAAAAATACATTTAATTAAATTACATTTCAAATCCAAACAGTAAACAGACTAATTCAGTCTCTGTGGTCCTTCCTGTCCATCACAGACCTACAGGAGATCCTTCCTCTACAATCATTCTATAAAGAAACTGAAATTATGAGATTTTATTCTGAGTCGCGACTGATTTCTCCCTGGGGTCAATGACTGGGTTTGACTGATGTCTACCATAGATATATACATATAGATGGTGGCTGGTTGATGGGTGGTTTATGGGTTAGTGATGGATTGATAATGTATGAATGTTTAAAGGATGGTTGATAGATGGATGTTTGTGATTGGTTAATGGATGGATGGAGCATTCCTGGTATTCTCTGATGTCCTAGGATCTTCTGTTAGACCTAACCAGTCTTCAGGAGACCATGACCAACCCTCTGGTGTCTACTTCAGGTTTCTGGATGTTCAGACATGGATTCAGCGACCGATCCTGACCTGGATCCTGATGTCACCATTGTCCTCCTGGGTAACTCCGGCGTGGGTAAAAGTGCTTCAGGAAACACGGTTTTAGGACGAGTGGCGTTCAAGTCAAAGGCCTCTTTCACCTCCAGTAAGGTTCCCATCAGAGAGGAGATGGGTCGAGTGTTTGGGAAACTGGTCAGGGTCATCGACACTCCCGGGATCTTAGAATTGGAGCAGCCAATCAGAGATTGCTGCCAGGAGGTCCTCCAGACCAACAGACCTCACTTGTTCCTGCTGGTGGTTAAAATAGACCGATTCACATCGGAGCAGAAGAAAGCTGTGGAGGCGGCACTCAGGGTGGTCGGAGACCGGGCCTTCAGCCGCTGCTTCCTACTCTTCACCTACGGAGACAACTTGAAGAACACAAGTCTGGAGGACTTCATCTTCAAGGACGATCAGAGTCCACTTCCAGAGGTGGCCAGAAGGTTTTCAGACAGAGTCCACCTGTTCAACAACAGCAGCGGAGGAAGGGAGCAGGTGAAGGAACTGCTGGAGAAGTCAGGTCACCTGGAGGGCTGCAGGGAAGACGCCTGTCCAGGTAAGACCACAACAGGTAACACAGCCCTTAACCAGTAGAGACACCAGTCCACTGTCTGAACCAGTAGAGACACCAGTAGAGACACCAGTCCACTGTCTGGACCAGAGACACCAGTAGAGACACCAGTCCACTGTCTGGACCAGAGACACCAGTAGAGACACCAGTCTACTGTCTGGACCAGTAGAGACACCAGTTCACTGACTGGACTAGTAGAAACACCAGTCCACTGTCTGGACCAGTAGAGACACCAGTAGAGACACCAGTCCACTGTCTGGACCAGTAGAGACACCAGTCCACTGTCTGGACCAGTAGAGACACCAGTCCACTGACTGAACCAGTAGAGACACCAGTAGAGACACCAGTCCACTGACTGGACCAGTAGAGACACCAGTAGAGACACCAGTCCACTGTCTGAACCAGTAGAGACACCAGTCCACTGACTGAACCAGTAGAGACACCAGTCCACTGTCTGGACCAGTAGAGACACCAGTCCACTGTCTGGACCACTAGCGGCACCAGTAGAGACACCAGTCCACTGTCTGGACCGGTAGAGACACCAGTCCACTGTCTGGACCGGTAGAGACACCAGTCCACTGTCTGGACCAATAGAGACACCAGTAGAGACACCAGACCACTGACTGGACCAGTAGAGACACCAGTAGAGACACCAGTCCACTGTCTACACCAGTAGAGACACCAGTCCACTGTCTGGACCAGTAGAGACACCAGTCCACTGTCTGGACCAGTAGAGACACCAGTAGAGACACCAGTCCACTGACTGGACCAGTAGAGACACCAGTCCACTGTCTGGACCAGTAGAGACACCAGTCCACTGTCTGGACCAGTAGAGACACCAGTAGAGACACCAGTCCACTGTCTGGACCAGTAGAGACACCAGTCCACTGTCTGGACCAGTAGAGACACCAGTAGAGACACCAGTCCACTGACTGAACCGGTAGAGACACCAGTCCACTGTCTGGACCAGTAGAGACACCAGTAGAGACACCAGTCCACTCACTGGACCAGTAGAGACACCAGTAGAGACACCAGTCCACTGACTGAACCAGTAGAGACACCAGTCCACTGTCTGGACCAGTAGAGACACCAGTCCACTGTCTGGACCGGTAGAGACACCAGTCCACTGTCTGGACCAATAGAGACACCAGTAGAGACACCAGTCCACTGACTGGACCAGTAGAGACACCGGTAGAGACACCAGTCCACTGTCTGGACCAGTAGAGACACCAGTAGAGACACCAGTCCACTGACTGGACTAGTAGAGACACCAGTCCGCTGTCTGGACCAGTAGAGACATCAGTAGAGACACCAGTCCACTGACTGGACTAGTAGAGACACCAGTCCACTGACTGGACCAGTAGAGACACCAGTCCTCTGACTGGACCAGTAGAGACACCAGTAGAGACACCAGTAGAGACACGATAGTGGGCAGAATGACGTCGGTTAGAGGTCTAAATAATGGCCCAGCCCTACTAGGAGGTCCTCTGGTCAGACGGGTCTAACGTTCAGCTTGTTGTTTCTGATTCAGGTTCTGGGTCCAGAGGAAGGAGTGTTCCTGCTGGAGGAGCTGTTGGGTCAGAGAAGAGGATCATTCTGATTGGTCCAGCTGGAGGCGGGAAGAGCTCCCTGGGGAACACCTTGTTGGGGTCTCAGCAGTTTGAGATGGATTGTGACTTTAACGGAATTCAAAGGGGACCTGAACGCTTCTCTGAGGAGGTGGACGGGGGTTGGGTCACCGTGGTGGACTCTGCTGGACTCTCAGGTGAAGGTATGACTCTGGACCAGCTGGCCTTTGAGATGAAGACCCTGATGGACCTGGCTGATCCGGGACCTCACGTGTTTCTGATCGTGGTGAAGATCGGCCGGTTGTCCAGTGGAGATGTCCAGCTGCTCAGGTTGCTTTCCCGCCTGCTGGACGGGGATGTCTCCAGACATGCGGCAGTGGTCTTTACCCACAGTGACGCTCTGGGGGACCGGAGTCTCTGGGACCAGATCAGGTCCTGTCCCTGTGTGTCTGAGCTGGTGTCCCGCTGTGGGCAGAGACTGTGTGTGGTGGACAACACTCAGAGACGGGGCCACCTTCAGGCCGAACCCGTCCTTTGTCTCATCAACAACGTCATCAGAGAAAATAAAGGACATTACATCCACACATTGCACGGGATACGTCCACCTGACCCAGGACCACTTGACCCAGGTCTGTGGACGTCCCCAGGCTGTCTGGAGGACGCTGGTTCAGGTCCTACTTCTGCTCACTGCTGATCCTCATCTGTTCTTTTACTGAACTTTAAAGATGAAAGCAGGAAATCAGACAGCTGTGGACATCTCACCGAGCTCACATGTCCATGTCCACCCTGTTGTCTCAGACCTTCAGATTCAATAAAACATCAGTTTCAGGTCCGAAAGAGTTAGATCTCACTTTGAACTGTTCTTTACTCTCAAAACACAAAAAAATGTCAATAAAAAAGTGTCTGAGTTTGTTTGTTGGTGTGAAGGTAACGGGACTCCGTGGGCCTCGTCTCCACACATGTGGAGCCTCTGGCCTTCAGACTCTGTTTATTACTGGCTCCATAAATAAACCTGCTGAATGACTTCAAAGAATCCAGGAGTTTGGACTCTAGTCTTCTACTGGAGACTAGGGGCCTCATTTATAAAACGCTTCTTCTGAAGCTCCGTTACCAGAAGGTTCATTTCAGCGATTATCTCTAATTCTTTTTGTTCAGACATGTTGGGTCGTGAGGGAAGTTATTTACCTTTGATCTCGACCGTCGACGGCGGTCTTCATCAGCTGTTCTCCTGGTGGGCGTGACCAACCCAGATCCATCAGGTCTGCTGGGGCGGTCACGCCCACCTCCACCAGCTGGTCGGACCCCAGCTCTGACGGCCTCCCTGATCCATGCCTGTACTGTACCTATTGCTCTCCCCCGATCCATGATGGCTGACTCGAGGTCTTCCTGTTTCCTTGTGAGTCTTCCTGTTGTTTCCTTCTGGTGTTCTTCTTTCTTGTGTTGAACATTCTTCCTGTTTCTCCTAAGTACGTTTAATTTCTCTCTTCCTCCATTTTAATCTCTGAAGTTTTCTACACCTCTCTGTTGTCCTGATTTACTGAGAAACATCTGAACTTTACCAGCTTCTGTTCATGTCCAGAATTCAGGAGGTCCTTTGACCATATATGGCGGAGTGTGGGCGTGGAGGAGGCGGGGCCTGATCCAGAGACAGCTGAGAACAGAGAGTGGCCCCGACTCAATACTCACCCAAGGTGCTTTACAGAAATATTCAGACGAGACAAATGTCCACAGAGCTTCTTAGGACAGAGATCCAGAGTCCGGAGGCCTCCTTTGGTTTCTATCCTGGTTCACCTCACAACCAGGAGGCTCTGGTCACCAGACCTCAGGGACCTTGTAGAGAAGATCACTGATGGGTGCTTGGTCATCTAGGGCTCCATAAACCAGAACCAGGAGCTTGAACTGGACTCTGGAGTTCATGGGCAGCTGTTGGAGTGGTGGGGTCTTCAGTTGAATGAAGACAAACCTGAACTCCTCTGTTCTCTGGACCAGCTGGTTCCTCAAGTCAGGGGTCCTCTTGGTCAACCTGCTTCATTTACCAAACCTGTCAGGAACCTTGGTGTGACCTTTGACCCAGCTCTGACTCTGGATGCTCAGGCCAGTTCTCTGGTTCCATTGAGTCGGGCTCTGAACTGTAAATCGTTCTCCATCGCTTCATCCTGTGTGGGATAGCACATCCTCCCAGAGATGGACCAGCTACTGGAGACTGAGGAGGCGGCAGAGCAGCCCTCACAGCAGGTGATAAGCCCCTTAGACCTGCCAGACCTGGAGCCAGAGGTGGAGAAGAGGCTGTCCAAAACCTGCCGGGAACTGTCATGAATTTGTGATGTGAAGAATATGGCATTTATTTAGTTTCAAAACTCACAAATCGTGCTTCCTACTTGTGCACACTGAACACCAGGTGCATAAACACGATGACAAGCACACGCTCAGCTGAAACATTTGGACCAGAACCAGACCAGTAGATACACAGACCAGCAGGGGGCGCTGTTACCGAACACTTTTATTAATCATAGAGTTTGGACCAGAACCAAACCCAGAGACATTAGAGGGAATCAGCTGATATAAAACATTGATGATCAATAAAACACCTGATCAACGAAAACATCAAAGAAGAAAACATCATCAGTTCATCTTCATCAGAGGACTGTGATCTGCTCCTCCTCCTCCTCCTCGCTCTGGTCTTTTTCTGGCGTCTGCAGACAAAAGATCAGAGCCATAAAACCTCAGCAACTAAAACTACATTACCCATCATTCATAGAGAGGAGCATACAGGCCCAAGAGCATGAACAAAGAACCACCCAGAACCTCAGAGTGGCTTTAGGTTCTCCTGGAGTCTCCTCTGCTCAGAAGATTCAAATTCATTTCTTGTTTTAATTTATAACAATATTTTGACTAAGGCAGTGTAATGTTTACAAAAGTAATAAACAGGTGTGTTAACGATGCGTTCCAGGTGATTTAACGATGTGTTCCAGGTGATTTAACGATGTGTTCCAGGTGTGTTAACGATGTGTTCCAGGTGTGTTAACGATGCGTTCCAGGTGTGTTAACGATGCGTTCCAGGTGATTTAACGATGTGTTCCAGGTGTGTTAACGATGCGTTCCAGGTGAGTTAACGATGCGTTCCAGGTGTGTTAACGATGCGTTCCAGGTGTGTTAACGATGCGTTCCAGGTGTGTTGATTATGTTTTATTGTAGTGTTAATGATGTGTTACAAGGTGATTTAATAATGCGTTCCAGGTGAGTTAACGATGCGT
>SSNR01000038.1:2025760-2039260 GCA_006937965.1 Callopanchax toddi | reverse complement strand
AGGTGATTTAATAATGCGTTCCAGGTGTGTTAACGATGCTTTCCAGGTGTGTTGATTATGTTTTATTGTAGTGTTAATGATGTGTTACCAGGTGATTTAATAATGCGTTCCAGGTGTGTTAACGATGCGTTCCAGGTGTGTTGATTATGTTTTATTGTAGTGTTAAAGATGTGTTACCAGGTGTGTTACCAATGCATTACAGGTGTGTTGATTATGTTTTATTGTAGTGTTAAAGATGTGTTACCAGGTGTGTTAACGATGCGTTCCAGGTGTGTTGATTATGTTTTATTGTAGTGTTAATGAATTTTTACCAGGTGTGTAGGGTTAGGGTGGATCCAACATGCGGATTGGGGCAGCGTCCGCAGTGATGCGGACGCTGAACCGATCAGTTGCGGTGAAGAAGGAGCTGAGCCAGAAAGCAAGGCTCTCGATTTACCGGTCGGTCTACGTCCCAAACCTCACCTGTGGTCATGAGCTTTGGGTAATGACCAAAAGAACGAGATCGCGGATACAAGCGGCTGAAATGAGTTTCCTCCGCAGGGTGGCCGGGCTTAGCCTTAGGGATAGGGTAAGAAGCTCGGACATCCGGGAGGGACTCGGATTAGAGCCGCTGCTCCTCCATATCGAAAGGAGCCAGTTGAAGTGGTTCGAGCATCTGGTAAGAATGCCTCCTGGACGCCTCCCTCGGGAGGTGTTCTGGGCATGTCCTGCCGGCAGGAGGCCCCCAGGTCGACCCAGGACAAGCTGGAGGAAATACATCTTCAGTTTGGCCTGGGAACGCCTGGGCGTCCCAGCTGAGGAGCTGGTGGACTTGGCCGGGGAGAAGGTGGCCTGGGCTGCCCGACTTGGAATGCTGCCCCTGCGACCCGGACCCGGATAAGCAGAAGAAGGCGAGGCGAGGCACTCACCAGGAACAGCAGTGTGTGATGGATGATGAAGTCTCTTGTGAGTCCGATCATATCCTGACTCATCGCCTGAAACACCGATGGAACCAGAACCACAGCCAGGTTGTGAGCCGACATTTTGTTCACCTGAGAGAAAACCTGAAGCCTGAAAAGGAGGGGGTGGAGCCAATGAACAAGTGAGTTAAAAGCTGAATATTAAATGTTTTGATGATTGTATTCTTGTGTGTGTTTTACATGTAAAAGTGTCCAAACAATGCGTTGAGTGTTGCCCTGTTGTCATCAGGAAGTTTCCGTAGCAATCGTCTGTATTCTTTAAACTTGCTACGTTCATCTTTATTCCCTGGTAAAAGAACGTTGTTAGTCACTAGTAATGCTGAAGTTCTTCTGTAGTACTATTGTAGAACAGCTGTTGTACTACTGTAGCACTCTTAAAGTACTGCTATAGTACTGTAGTACTATAGTTTAACATTACTACTACTGTAGTTCACCACCACTAGAGTGCGAGGTGGTGAATAATGGATCTTCTGTAAAGAGCTTAGAGTTCGTATTACATGTGTAATACTCTTGTAGTACTCAGTATTAGTCTTGTGCTATTATGTTGATCTTTGTTACGACGCGGCTCAATGGCCACATGAAGTAGAGACACTGTTGTGTGTTTAAAAGTGATGTAACCATCTTGTAGTACTACTTTGATTCTCATGTATTGCTGCTATAAATCTCTCAACGTATTGCTGTAGTAATCTTCTATGACTGCTGAAATTCTCTTGTACTCTTGTAGTATTACATGTGAGGAGAGTAAAAGGGTTGGGGTTAATAGCTGGACCAATAGGGTTAATAGCATGCTAGTTGGTACCATTCACTTACAGTGTTTTGCGCTAAGCTAATGCTAAAGGAGTATCGCCAGAGGCGAATATCCGCCTGCCGGATTAGGCTGGGCTGTTTACAAATAGTTTTTGTCCACTTATCTAACTCTGAGGAATACAGTAATAGACAAAAAAATAACTTACCGGTGGAGTATCCCTTTCATAAAGTACCAAAAATACTCTGAGTGCTACTGAGTACTACCACACATGGAGTACTGGGTGTACCTGCAGCCTGCAGCCACTGCTGGCGTTCTGCGTCAGGAATCAGTTTCAGGTGGTCTCGGATGTACTGTTTGAGGGCGGAGCCAGCATCTAAGACACCCTGTTCACTGTTCTCCAAAGGGGTCGAGTTTGGTGATGTCATCAGGGCCTCCACCAGCTGTTTGACTTTGGTAATGAGGCCACAGCGCCGGTACACTCCCTCCACCTTCAGACCTGGAGACAAAAAAAAAACCTAAGCTCCACCCACTCTGGTTTTCATGGCGACAGAGAGCTGGTCTGAGTTGAATTCTTTCAGTTTTCACCAACTTCCTGTTGACTCAGGGTATCAACAGGAAGTAGAATCACCTGCTGACCGTCTCACCTGTCCTGTGGCGGTCTCAGAGGGAACTCACCGTAGGTGGTGATGTGGGAGATGCAGCGCTCAACGGCCGGTGGAACTGAACCTCGAAGTCCTGCGTCGATCACTGGGTACAGAGCTGAGTTCTGATTGGCTGCTGGGGGGAGATCTGGAGCTGAATCCTGATTGGCCAGAGCCTTGTGCAGATGTCTGAACCAGGTGTCACAGCTGTGCTGCTCCTCAAAATAAAGTAAAAGTCTCCTGATGAGAAGAGCAGATGAATTTTACCTGTGGAGGGCTCAGCCAATCAGCAGCCAGGAACATTGTGTTAAATAAAAACAACAAAATGAACAGAACTGACTGTTAAACCTGTGTGGAGGTTTCTGACCTGTCTGACGTTTCCATGGTGATGATGTTTTCAGACGGATCCTTCTCTGAAACAGGAAATACATTCAGACTGACCCCACATCGGTTCTACCTGATGGACACTACAATACACAACACAACAATAGGCTTGTAAGTGGTGTGAATAAAGGGGTCCGTGGTGCGTGTGACTCTCTCTCACAGACACAACAAACAGCCGTTCACGGTGTTTCTTCTACAATGTAACTTTAACACTAGTTCAAAAGACTTTCCTGTGTTTGATGTTTGATGTCGGGCGGCGTTAGTGTCGTGGGCGTGGCTAACACTCTAGTCCTTCAGGTCGTAGGTCTGTCTGAAGGTTGTTACTGAACTATTCTTCAAACCCACTCAGAGACTACACACTTAAAATAAATGGTGTCAAATGACTGAGCCGTGTCCTCTTCTTAGAAAATCTAATCTGGTCGCCCTACGTAACGCGTACATTCTGGCTGTAATGAATGAAGGTGAGATCAGGTGCTAATGACACCCCTAATCTCCAGAACCCTGCCTGGTGCAGCTTCAGGCCCAGGAGCTTTGGTTTAGTTTATTTTGAGTAGCTCTCTTTTTACCTGCTGGGTCTGGACAGTGATTGGTTGGTCATCCTCTGAGAAACAGGATTCAGTGTCTGGATCTGGTTTGTTGTTGGGGTAGAGCTGGTTATAAAGTGAGTAAAGAAGGTGTTGAGCCCATCAGGGAGCGGGGGATCAGTGGAGTGCTCGTACTCCCTGTTACAGCTGTGATCCCTCCCCCTGACCCACCGACATCGCGCCCTATCTAGACCTCAGTGCTGTGTTCCGGGCTCTGAGCAGCTCTCTCAGGTAAACCAAGGCTGGGGACATGGTGGTTTGGTTTTTAGAGGTTACACTGTGCAGAAGCTGATGTAGGACAGGACAGCGGTGGTGTGTTTCTCAATGCCTGAGTGTTCAAGAAGTTCCCTCTTGGTGTCCTTAAAGCAGGGCCGCTGCAGCCTCCTCAGTCCAGGTCTACACAGTCCTGAATGGTGGTTTTGTTCTGTTGATGACGGGTTTGTAGGCTGGAGTCAGATAAAGGACCAGAGTCAGCTCAGTTTGAACTTCAGTGGGATCTCCTATTTGGACACTGGCAGAGATGGAGATGATCAAGTGTATTCATGACACAGTTTGAGAGGTTGGATTTTGGAGGAAGAGCAAATTGTCATCCACATAAAGGCTCATTTTACGAGTGGACTTTTCTGGTGTAATACCTTCAATGTTGCTTTTTGGTCAGATTGCAGCTGCCAAAGGTTCAATAAATACAGCAAACAGTGGTGGAGTTTTAGATCAAAGCTTGGAGAAATCCAATTATTAGCTTTTCTACAAGCAGCAGGTTAGCTCTGAAATGTCCTGTGACACTCCTGATGAAGACTGCAGCCAGTCGAAACAGGTTGAGTTCAAACAAAATTGAAATTCACCTAATTTCTACATGTTTGGAGGATTTAACTTATTATAAAGGCAGACATCAAACATGATCCTCTGATTTCATCTAAATGAATTAGAACCGTAAAGGACTGAGACATCATCCCAGAGGGACCCCGTCTGAGCTTCTAAAATGAATGACATGAAGTTCATATCCAATAGGGTTGGGCGGTATTCAGCCGCTGTTTAAAAAGGCAACAGGATCAATGAAAAGAACGCGTGGTCAGGACTGGACTACCGGTGGGCCGATGGTAACGTTGGGCCAGTCGTGCAGCCAGCGCCAGATCTGAGCGGCTCCTTTTAATCAGCACTTCCTGTTGCGGCGTGAGCTCGTACGGCTGCGGGTGTGTTCATGTGTGCCGAAGTCCAGACCCAGTCCAACCCTGGTCAGGGTAATACCGTACACCGCGGTAAGATGTGGAGGAAGTTTGACGGTATCAAAATCTGGATACTGCCCACGTCTACTATCCATTTTCTATTAAAACATTAAATACTGAATTTTCAACATCAAACAGAATCAAACAAAGCCTGATAAAGAGAGTGATAAAGGCACGTTACCATGGTGACGGAGCGCACTCAGCTCAAGGATCAGAGACTTGTCTGCCTGTCTGTTCACAGGGTGGACACTGACTTGGTCCTCACACAGCAACAACCAGGCATCTGATGGACTTGAGGCCCCGCCCACTTCCACCATGCACACTTTGCTGACAGCAGAAGCTCCGCCTACTTCAGCATAAGACACGCCTCCTGGGAGTATCACCTGGAAAGAAGGACGTGTACCAGTCAGCTGATGGTGGACAGGTGAATCAGCTGTGAGCGTCAGACAGGCGGAGTCTCACCTTCAGAATGTGGAGCAGGTGGTTCTGCAGCGTCTGTTGGTCATCAGCATCACAGGTCAGCTGATCGCTCAGCGTCACCAACTCAAACTGGTGATCCGGTCTGAAAGGAGGTCAGTGGAAGTACACGAGTACTTCAAAATCATTTAAAACATGTAGAAAGTATTTACAAAGACTGGATATCAGAACCAAGGAGGTAATCCATTAGATTAATACCTAACAGTACTGGTAGTATACTACAGATAGTACTAACAGTACTGATAGTATACTACCGATAGTACTACCAGTACTGATAGTATACTACCGATAGTACTAACAGTACTGATAGTATACTACAGATAGTACTACCAGTACTGATAGTATACTACCGATAGTACTAACAGTACTGATAGTATACTATCGATAGTACTACCAGTACTGATAGTATACTACAGATAGTACTAACAGTACTGATAGTATACTACCGATAGTACTAACAGTACTGATAGTATACTACAGATAGTACTACCAGTACTGATAGTATACTACAGATAGTACTAACAGTACTGATAGTATACTACAGATAGTACTACCAGTACTGATAGTATACTACCGATAGTACTAACAGTACTGATAGTATACTACAGATAGTACTAACAGTACTGATAGTATACTACCGATAGTACTACCAGTACTGATAGTATACTACCGATAGTACTAACAGTACTGATAGTATACTACAGATAGTACTACCAGTACTGATAGTATACTACCGATAGTACTAACAGTACTGATAGTATACTATCGATAGTACTACCAGTACTGATAGTATACTACAGATAGTACTAACAGTACTGATAGTATACTACCGATAGTACTAACAGTACTGATAGTATACTACAGATAGTACTACCAGTACTGATAGTATACTACAGATAGTACTAACAGTACTGATAGTATACTACAGATAGTACTACCAGTACTGATAGTATACTACCGATAGTACTAACAGTACTGATAGTATACTACAGATAGTACTANTAACGATGTGTTCCAGGTGATTTAACGATGTGTTCCAGGTGATTTAACGATGCGTTCCAGGTGATTTAACGATGCGTTCCAGGTGATTTAACGATGTGTTCCAGGTGTGTTAACGATGCGTTCCAGGTGTGTTAACGATGCGTTCCAGGTGTGTTAACGATGCGTTCCAGGCATGTTAACGATGCGTTCCAGGTGTGTTAACGATGCGTTCCAGGTGATTTAACGATGTGTTCCAGGTGTGTTAACGATGTGTTCCAGGTGATTTAACGATGTGTTCCAGGTGATTTAACGATGTGTTCCAGGTGTTTTAACGATGTGTTCCAGGTGTGTTAACGATGCGTTCCAGGTGTGTTAACGATGTGTTCCAGGTGTGTTAACGATGTGTTCCAGGTGATTTAACGATGTGTTCCAGGTGTGTTAACGATGTGTTCCAGGTGTGTTAACGATGCGTTCCAGGTGTGTTAACGNGACTGGACCAGTAGAGACACCAGTAGAGACACCAGTAGAGACACGATAGTGGGCAGAATGACGTCGGTTAGAGGTCTAAATAATGGCCCAGCCCTACTAGGAGGTCCTCTGGTCAGACGGGTCTAACGTTCAGCTTGTTGTTTCTGATTCAGGTTCTGGGTCCAGAGGAAGGAGTGTTCCTGCTGGAGGAGCTGTTGGGTCAGAGAAGAGGATCATTCTGATTGGTCCAGCTGGAGGCGGGAAGAGCTCCCTGGGGAACACCTTGTTGGGGTCTCAGCAGTTTGAGATGGATTGTGACTTTAACGGAATTCAAAGGGGACCTGAACGCTTCTCTGAGGAGGTGGACGGGGGTTGGGTCACCGTGGTGGACTCTGCTGGACTCTCAGGTGAAGGTATGACTCTGGACCAGCTGGCCTTTGAGATGAAGACCCTGATGGACCTGGCTGATCCGGGACCTCACGTGTTTCTGATCGTGGTGAAGATCGGCCGGTTGTCCAGTGGAGATGTCCAGCTGCTCAGGTTGCTTTCCCGCCTGCTGGACGGGGATGTCTCCAGACATGCGGCAGTGGTCTTTACCCACAGTGACGCTCTGGGGGACCGGAGTCTCTGGGACCAGATCAGGTCCTGTCCCTGTGTGTCTGAGCTGGTGTCCCGCTGTGGGCAGAGACTGTGTGTGGTGGACAACACTCAGAGACGGGGCCACCTTCAGGCCGAACCCGTCCTTTGTCTCATCAACAACGTCATCAGAGAAAATAAAGGACATTACATCCACACATTGCACGGGATACGTCCACCTGACCCAGGACCACTTGACCCAGGTCTGTGGACGTCCCCAGGCTGTCTGGAGGACGCTGGTTCAGGTCCTACTTCTGCTCACTGCTGATCCTCATCTGTTCTTTTACTGAACTTTAAAGATGAAAGCAGGAAATCAGACAGCTGTGGACATCTCACCGAGCTCACATGTCCATGTCCACCCTGTTGTCTCAGACCTTCAGATTCAATAAAACATCAGTTTCAGGTCCGAAAGAGTTAGATCTCACTTTGAACTGTTCTTTACTCTCAAAACACAAAAAAATGTCAATAAAAAAGTGTCTGAGTTTGTTTGTTGGTGTGAAGGTAACGGGACTCCGTGGGCCTCGTCTCCACACATGTGGAGCCTCTGGCCTTCAGACTCTGTTTATTACTGGCTCCATAAATAAACCTGCTGAATGACTTCAAAGAATCCAGGAGTTTGGACTCTAGTCTTCTACTGGAGACTAGGGGCCTCATTTATAAAACGCTTCTTCTGAAGCTCCGTTACCAGAAGGTTCATTTCAGCGATTATCTCTAATTCTTTTTGTTCAGACATGTTGGGTCGTGAGGGAAGTTATTTACCTTTGATCTCGACCGTCGACGGCGGTCTTCATCAGCTGTTCTCCTGGTGGGCGTGACCAACCCAGATCCATCAGGTCTGCTGGGGCGGTCACGCCCACCTCCACCAGCTGGTCGGACCCCAGCTCTGACGGCCTCCCTGATCCATGCCTGTACTGTACCTATTGCTCTCCCCCGATCCATGATGGCTGACTCGAGGTCTTCCTGTTTCCTTGTGAGTCTTCCTGTTGTTTCCTTCTGGTGTTCTTCTTTCTTGTGTTGAACATTCTTCCTGTTTCTCCTAAGTACGTTTAATTTCTCTCTTCCTCCATTTTAATCTCTGAAGTTTTCTACACCTCTCTGTTGTCCTGATTTACTGAGAAACATCTGAACTTTACCAGCTTCTGTTCATGTCCAGAATTCAGGAGGTCCTTTGACCATATATGGCGGAGTGTGGGCGTGGAGGAGGCGGGGCCTGATCCAGAGACAGCTGAGAACAGAGAGTGGCCCCGACTCAATACTCACCCAAGGTGCTTTACAGAAATATTCAGACGAGACAAATGTCCACAGAGCTTCTTAGGACAGAGATCCAGAGTCCGGAGGCCTCCTTTGGTTTCTATCCTGGTTCACCTCACAACCAGGAGGCTCTGGTCACCAGACCTCAGGGACCTTGTAGAGAAGATCACTGATGGGTGCTTGGTCATCTAGGGCTCCATAAACCAGAACCAGGAGCTTGAACTGGACTCTGGAGTTCATGGGCAGCTGTTGGAGTGGTGGGGTCTTCAGTTGAATGAAGACAAACCTGAACTCCTCTGTTCTCTGGACCAGCTGGTTCCTCAAGTCAGGGGTCCTCTTGGTCAACCTGCTTCATTTACCAAACCTGTCAGGAACCTTGGTGTGACCTTTGACCCAGCTCTGACTCTGGATGCTCAGGCCAGTTCTCTGGTTCCATTGAGTCGGGCTCTGAACTGTAAATCGTTCTCCATCGCTTCATCCTGTGTGGGATAGCACATCCTCCCAGAGATGGACCAGCTACTGGAGACTGAGGAGGCGGCAGAGCAGCCCTCACAGCAGGTGATAAGCCCCTTAGACCTGCCAGACCTGGAGCCAGAGGTGGAGAAGAGGCTGTCCAAAACCTGCCGGGAACTGTCATGAATTTGTGATGTGAAGAATATGGCATTTATTTAGTTTCAAAACTCACAAATCGTGCTTCCTACTTGTGCACACTGAACACCAGGTGCATAAACACGATGACAAGCACACGCTCAGCTGAAACATTTGGACCAGAACCAGACCAGTAGATACACAGACCAGCAGGGGGCGCTGTTACCGAACACTTTTATTAATCATAGAGTTTGGACCAGAACCAAACCCAGAGACATTAGAGGGAATCAGCTGATATAAAACATTGATGATCAATAAAACACCTGATCAACGAAAACATCAAAGAAGAAAACATCATCAGTTCATCTTCATCAGAGGACTGTGATCTGCTCCTCCTCCTCCTCCTCGCTCTGGTCTTTTTCTGGCGTCTGCAGACAAAAGATCAGAGCCATAAAACCTCAGCAACTAAAACTACATTACCCATCATTCATAGAGAGGAGCATACAGGCCCAAGAGCATGAACAAAGAACCACCCAGAACCTCAGAGTGGCTTTAGGTTCTCCTGGAGTCTCCTCTGCTCAGAAGATTCAAATTCATTTCTTGTTTTAATTTATAACAATATTTTGACTAAGGCAGTGTAATGTTTACAAAAGTAATAAACAGGTGTGTTAACGATGCGTTCCAGGTGATTTAACGATGCGTTCCAGGTGATTTAACGATGTGTTCCAGGTGATTTAACGATGTGTTCCAGGTGATTTAACGATGTGTTCCAGGTGTGTTAACGATGTGTTCCAGGTGTGTTAACGATGCGTTCCAGGTGTGTTAACGATGCGTTCCAGGTGTGTTAACGATGTGTTCCAGGTGATTTAACGATGTGTTCCAGGTGTGTTAACGATGCGTTCCAGGTGTGTTAACGATGCGTTCCAGGTGTGTTAACGATGCGTTCCAGGCATGTTAACGATGCGTTCCAGGTGTGTTAACGATGTGTTCCAGGTGATTTAACGATGTGTTCCAGGTGTGTTAACGATGTGTTCCAGGCGTGTTAACGATGCGTTCCAGGTGTGTTAACGATGTGTTCCAGGTGTGTTGATTATGTTTTATTGTAGTGTTAATGATGTGTTGCCAGGTGATTTAATAATGCGTTCCAGGTGTGTTAACGATGCTTTCCAGGTGTGTTGATTATGTTTTATTGTAGTGTTAATGATGTGTTACAAGGTGATTTAATAATGCGTTCCAGGTGTGTTAACGATGCTTTCCAGGTGTGTTGATTATGTTTTATTGTAGTGTTAATGATGTGTTACCAGGTGATTTAATAATGCGTTCCAGGTGTGTTAACGATGCGTTCCAGGTGTGTTGATTATGTTTTATTGTAGTGTTAAAGATGTGTTACCAGGTGTGTTAACGATGCATTACAGGTGTGTTGATTATGTTTTATTGTAGTGTTAATGATGTGTTACCAGGTGATTTAATAATGCGTTCCAGGTGTGTTAACGATGCGTTCCAGGTGTGTTGATTATGTTTTATTGTAGTGTTAAAGATGTGTTACCAGGTGTGTTAACGATGCATTACAGGTGTGTTGATTATGTTTTATTGTAGTGTTAAAGATGTGTTACCAGGTGTGTTACCAATGCATTACAGGTGTGTTGATTATGTTTTATTGTAGTGTTAATGATGTGTTACCAGGTGATTTAATAATGCGTTCCAGGTGTGTTAACGATGCGTTCCAGGTGTGTTGATTATGTTTTATTGTAGTGTTAAAGATGTGTTACCAGGTGTGTTAACGATGCATTACAGGTGTGTTGATTATGTTTTATTGTAGTGTTAAAGATGTGTTACCAGGTGTGTTACCAATGCATTACAGGTGTGTTGATTATGTTTTATTGTAGTGTTAATGATGTGTTACCAGGTGATTTAATAATGCGTTCCAGGTGTGTTAACGATGCGTTCCAGGTGTGTTGATTATGTTTTATTGTAGTGTTAAAGATGTGTTACCAGGTGTGTTACCAATGCATTACAGGTGTGTTGATTATGTTTTATTGTAGTGTTAAAGATGTGTTACCAGGTGTGTTAACGATGCGTTCCAGGTGTGTTGATTATGTTTTATTGTAGTGTTAATGAATTTTTACCAGGTGTGTAGGGTTAGGGTGGATCCAACATGCGGATTGGGGCAGCGTCCGCAGTGATGCGGACGCTGAACCGATCAGTTGCGGTGAAGAAGGAGCTGAGCCAGAAAGCAAGGCTCTCGATTTACCGGTCGGTCTACGTCCCAAACCTCACCTGTGGTCATGAGCTTTGGGTAATGACCAAAAGAACGAGATCGCGGATACAAGCGGCTGAAATGAGTTTCCTCCGCAGGGTGGCCGGGCTTAGCCTTAGGGATAGGGTAAGAAGCTCGGACATCCGGGAGGGACTCGGATTAGAGCCGCTGCTCCTCCATATCGAAAGGAGCCAGTTGAAGTGGTTCGAGCATCTGGTAAGAATGCCTCCTGGACGCCTCCCTCGGGAGGTGTTCTGGGCATGTCCTGCCGGCAGGAGGCCCCCAGGTCGACCCAGGACAAGCTGGAGGAAATACATCTTCAGTTTGGCCTGGGAACGCCTGGGCGTCCCAGCTGAGGAGCTGGTGGACTTGGCCGGGGAGAAGGTGGCCTGGGCTGCCCGACTTGGAATGCTGCCCCTGCGACCCGGACCCGGATAAGCAGAAGAAGGCGAGGCGAGGCACTCACCAGGAACAGCAGTGTGTGATGGATGATGAAGTCTCTTGTGAGTCCGATCATATCCTGACTCATCGCCTGAAACACCGATGGAACCAGAACCACAGCCAGGTTGTGAGCCGACATTTTGTTCACCTGAGAGAAAACCTGAAGCCTGAAAAGGAGGGGGTGGAGCCAATGAACAAGTGAGTTAAAAGCTGAATATTAAATGTTTTGATGATTGTATTCTTGTGTGTGTTTTACATGTAAAAGTGTCCAAACAATGCGTTGAGTGTTGCCCTGTTGTCATCAGGAAGTTTCCGTAGCAATCGTCTGTATTCTTTAAACTTGCTACGTTCATCTTTATTCCCTGGTAAAAGAACGTTGTTAGTCACTAGTAATGCTGAAGTTCTTCTGTAGTACTATTGTAGAACAGCTGTTGTACTACTGTAGCACTCTTAAAGTACTGCTATAGTACTGTAGTACTATAGTTTAACATTACTACTACTGTAGTTCACCACCACTAGAGTGCGAGGTGGTGAATAATGGATCTTCTGTAAAGAGCTTAGAGTTCGTATTACATGTGTAATACTCTTGTAGTACTCAGTATTAGTCTTGTGCTATTATGTTGATCTTTGTTACGACGCGGCTCAATGGCCACATGAAGTAGAGACACTGTTGTGTGTTTAAAAGTGATGTAACCATCTTGTAGTACTACTTTGATTCTCATGTATTGCTGCTATAAATCTCTCAACGTATTGCTGTAGTAATCTTCTATGACTGCTGAAATTCTCTTGTACTCTTGTAGTATTACATGTGAGGAGAGTAAAAGGGTTGGGGTTAATAGCTGGACCAATAGGGTTAATAGCATGCTAGTTGGTACCATTCACTTACAGTGTTTTGCGCTAAGCTAATGCTAAAGGAGTATCGCCAGAGGCGAATATCCGCCTGCCGGATTAGGCTGGGCTGTTTACAAATAGTTTTTGTCCACTTATCTAACTCTGAGGAATACAGTAATAGACAAAAAAATAACTTACCGGTGGAGTATCCCTTTCATAAAGTACCAAAAATACTCTGAGTGCTACTGAGTACTACCACACATGGAGTACTGGGTGTACCTGCAGCCTGCAGCCACTGCTGGCGTTCTGCGTCAGGAATCAGTTTCAGGTGGTCTCGGATGTACTGTTTGAGGGCGGAGCCAGCATCTAAGACACCCTGTTCACTGTTCTCCAAAGGGGTCGAGTTTGGTGATGTCATCAGGGCCTCCACCAGCTGTTTGACTTTGGTAATGAGGCCACAGCGCCGGTACACTCCCTCCACCTTCAGACCTGGAGACAAAAAAAAAACCTAAGCTCCACCCACTCTGGTTTTCATGGCGACAGAGAGCTGGTCTGAGTTGAATTCTTTCAGTTTTCACCAACTTCCTGTTGACTCAGGGTATCAACAGGAAGTAGAATCACCTGCTGACCGTCTCACCTGTCCTGTGGCGGTCTCAGAGGGAACTCACCGTAGGTGGTGATGTGGGAGATGCAGCGCTCAACGGCCGGTGGAACTGAACCTCGAAGTCCTGCGTCGATCACTGGGTACAGAGCTGAGTTCTGATTGGCTGCTGGGGGGAGATCTGGAGCTGAATCCTGATTGGCCAGAGCCTTGTGCAGATGTCTGAACCAGGTGTCACAGCTGTGCTGCTCCTCAAAATAAAGTAAAAGTCTCCTGATGAGAAGAGCAGATGAATTTTACCTGTGGAGGGCTCAGCCAATCAGCAGCCAGGAACATTGTGTTAAATAAAAACAACAAAATGAACAGAACTGACTGTTAAACCTGTGTGGAGGTTTCTGACCTGTCTGACGTTTCCATGGTGATGATGTTT
>SSNR01000038.1:2004518-2023766 GCA_006937965.1 Callopanchax toddi | reverse complement strand
GATAGTACTAACAGTACTGATAGTATACTACAGATAGTACTACCAGTACTGATAGTATACTACCGATAGTACTAACAGTACTGATAGTATACTATCGATAGTACTACCAGTACTGATAGTATACTACAGATAGTACTAACAGTACTGATAGTATACTACCGATAGTACTAACAGTACTGATAGTATACTACAGATAGTACTACCAGTACTGATAGTATACTACAGATAGTACTAACAGTACTGATAGTATACTACAGATAGTACTACCAGTACTGATAGTATACTACCGATAGTACTAACAGTACTGATAGTATACTACAGATAGTACTAACAGTACTGATAGTATACTACCGATAGTACTACCAGTACTGATAGTATACTACCGATAGTACTAACAGTACTGATAGTATACTACAGATAGTACTACCAGTACTGATAGTATACTACTGATAGTACTAACTGGACTGATAGTATACTACCGATAGTACTAACAGTACTGATAGTATACTACAGATAGTACTAACAGGACTGATAGTATACTACCGATAGTACTAACAGGACTGATAGTATACTACCGATAGTACTACCAGTACTGATAGTGTTCTACCGATAGTACTACCAGTACTGATAGTATACTACCGGTAGTACTACCAGTATTGATAGTGTACTACAGATAGTACTAACTGGACTGATAGTATACAACTGGTAGTACTACTGGTAGTACTACCAGTACTGATAGTGTACTACCGGTAGTACTACCAGGACTGATAGTATACTACCAGTAGTACTACCAGTACTGACAGTGTACTACTGACAGTACTGGTAGTACTCAGTGTACTACTGATAGTACTGTGAGTACTCAGCGGGCAGTACTCACCCGTCACTGATGAAGACAGACAGAACTTCTCGC
The DNA here is from genome assembly GCA_006937965.1 of Callopanchax toddi. Classification (NCBI taxonomy): domain Eukaryota; kingdom Metazoa; phylum Chordata; class Actinopteri; order Cyprinodontiformes; family Nothobranchiidae; genus Callopanchax; species Callopanchax toddi. Next base: position 2,022,856 of record SSNR01000038.1, on the reverse strand, counting down.
AGGTCGAGGACGTCGCAGGCTGCTGACTGGTTTTCTAACGAGAAGAGAAAACGGTCCTCCTCTAGTTTCCCATGAAGCTCCTCCTCTTCCTCACCTGCACACACCTTCATATCAGACCTTCGATATGAACTGATATTGTTTATAGAGCTGAGGGTTGGCCATGTGATCAGGTTGGACTAATCAACATTTACTTCCTGCCTGGTGAAAATACAATAGTAGTACTAGTAAACTGCAGTGCCATCCAGTGTATTTGCAGTGACCTGCAGTGGTGGGGAGAAACTGAGGAGTTTGGTTTGATTTGTGGTCCCTTGTTGCTCATACCATCAGAGACAGGAGGTCTCAGCTCTGGCCTCTGCTGAGCAGGTTCTCCTGGTTTGGGCTGAAACCAGAAAAACGTCCTGGACCAGACAGAACCTCCTCAGCAGAGCGGGACTCTCAGGACTTCCAGGTGAACTTCCTGTTTTAAATTCTACTCACTGCTGTTTGAAACCAGACATGACGAGAGTTCATCTCCTGTCAGCAGCTGATATTTGATCTATTTATTGTTGTTTTATCTTTGCTTCTCTTTATCTTCTCTACTGTAATGTTTGCTGCTGCCTCTCTGGACCAGGTCACCTTGTGAAGGAGGTCTGGATCTCCTTGAGTCTTTGATCTGGTTAAATAAAGGTTTAATAAAACAATAATAATATTTGTATTGTTTGTTAACAGGGTTAGATGGAGCCAGATGATTGGCTGTGGTCACTCCTGAAGGGAAAGACAAAGAAGAGCTTGTTTGTTCGGGTTGCATCCATTGCTGGTTGTTGGCACTAGGGTTAGTTAAGGGTTAGTTAAGGAAGTAACAGTTTAGCTGTTTAGTGGATCTAAAACCTGACGGTTGAAGTCCTGAGTATTAATGTCTCACTGGTTTTTTATTGAGTTTTTATTCCTCCTGTCTCTTGGTGATTCTGAGAGCATTTGAACTTTGACCCCTTGACCCTGTCCAGGTCTGGTTTTAGGTGTGTCCTGCTGCTCTGAGTCCTTGGATGTTGTCTCTGCGTAGGGTTTAGGGTTTAACCATGTGTTTATTTAATAAAGTGGATTAACAGCATTCTGTACCTGAGGGGGCGGAGTCAAGTCTCCTGTTGGCTGACTGAGGCTGGTGAGGCTGGATCTCTGAGGACGGACAGACATGTTATTGTTAGCAGCCTGATTTGTTACGTGTTACCTGTGTGGGCGTGTCCACAGGTACTAATGTGTGTGTTACCTGTGTGGGCGTGTCCACAGGTACTAATGAGTGTTACCTGTATGGGCGTGTCCACAGGTACTAATGTGTGTGTTACCTGTGTGGGCGTGTCCACAAGTACTAATGTGTGTTACCTGTGTGGGCGTGTCCACAGGTACTAATGAGTGTTACCTGTATGGGCGTGTCCACAGGTACTAATGTGTGTGTTACCTGTGTGGGCGTGTCCACAAGTACTAATGTGTGTTACCTGTGTGGGCGTGTCCACAGGTACTAATGTGTGTGTTACCTGTGTGGGCGTGTCCACAAGTACTAATGTGTGTTACCTGTGTGGGCGTGTCCACAAGTACTAATGTGTGTTACCTGTGTGGGCGTGTCCACAGGTACTAATGTGTGTGTTACCTGTGTGGGCGTGTCCACAGGTACTAATGTGTGTGTTACCTGTGTGGGCGTGTCCACAAGTACTAATGTGTGTTACCTGTGTGGGCGTGCCCACAGGTACTAATGTGTGTGTTACCTGTGTGGGCGTGTCCACAAGTACTAATGTGTGCGTTACCTGTGTGGGCGTGTCCACAGGTACTAATGTGTGTGTTACCTGTGTGGGCGTGTCCACAGGTACTAATGTGTGTTACCTGTGTACTCATTGAGGCGGAGTAACTCGATCTGCAGTGCCTGATTGGCCTTCTCAGCAAGCAGGATGGGGGAGGGGCTTTGTGGATCAGAGGGGCAAACCTGTGCACAGGTAACGTGTAGGTGAGACCTGGGGGTGTGTCATGAATAAATAATGAAGTAAATGAGGCGGGCGTTGACCTTGGCTCCTGAGCAGATGAGAGACATCGTTTCTTCTACGTTGTCACTGACAACCACCTGAGAGAGCCTCTGAAACACCATCATCATCATCATCATTAAAACCACCATCATCTTCATCATCACTCTCCAGTTACTGGACTCGTTCTGACCTGACTCATCATGGTGCGACTGGCTGCTAGAGCGTGGACTTTTTTGAAGCGCCCTTTTTTGTATTTGTCATGGATGAACTTTGACCTCTCCTCATCTGTCGACTCTGGAAGCAGCTGCTCTGTCGCCGGGACAGCTGGAGCCCACACCTGATTGGCCAACTTGTTGCCATAGGTAATGAAGAGCTGTGGAGATTAGGAAGACATGTTCAGTCTCCCTGCTTCTGGTTCCTAAGTTGCTTTCAAGTTGAAATGAGACAAACAGGTTGGTCCAGGTCCTCCACTTTGAATCGCCATCTTACCGTGGTCTAGGAGTTTGAGTGCCCTAATGATCCTATGAACTATGTTGTGTGAGGCACTTTTTAACCTGGTAGGGTAGGTCTCCTATGGAAAAGTGGTCCTAGGTCAAGGGTAAGACAAAAAGCAGTTCGGAAGACAATTAATATAAGTAAAGTCACAGAGTCCGAGTACCCGGCCCGGAGGGTGAAAGGGGTCCCATCCTGGATCCAGGCCTGGGGTTGGGGCAAGCGCCTGGTGGCTTGGCTTTCTTTCATGGAGCTTTGGTGGTCTGATCCCCGGACACAGAAACTGGTTACTGGGACATAGAGCGTCACTTCTCTGAAGGGGAGCGTAACCTGAACCTGAGTGGTGTGTTATAGTCTGACTCACCTCAACACACAGCGTAATAGGGCTGTAGCCATCGAATAGTTTTGTAATCGAGTACTCTATCGAATCTTTAATCGATGAATCAAGTACTCTAATAAATTACATGTATTTATGTATATATAAATATACATGAATATACATACATATAAATATATATGTATGTTTAAATTACACGTACAATGTATAAATCTGAGAGAAAATAAAGTATTAAACATTTTTTAAAATAAAAATTATATATAAACCATGGTTTTGTGGCATATATGTGCATTTACTATTACCGGTATTTATTGCTTACCTCTGAACTTTCTGTTATGTCACTGTCTTCCCCTCACACACCTTTTTTTCAGTCGGACTGAAGTGACAGCGCTGCAGCAGCAAGTTAATTCCATACGTGATGCGTGGCTTCGACTAATTGCTGGAATGCCTGTTTTTCGTGTCACAAATCTCATTGCATATGTTTCATTTTGCTCTGTTCCCGTTTACCTTTCCAACATGCGGCCAAACTTTAGATTTTTTCGAAATTTTTAACCCAAAACTCGCTACGCTGTTTTGACAGGGAGGAGAGGGGCTCTCTGCGCCTCTGTCTCACCTGTGTCTCCACCCGTGTAACTGCACAGGTGGAGAAATGAAGCATCTCATTTACAGGGACACCAAAGTTGGTACCGTGTTTTTTCGACAGACCTACCGATGTCTTTCGGTCTGTACCGGTCTAGTACTAGTAGTACTAGTACGGTCTAGTTGTCCGCCATGGCTTAAGAGAAAGTTAAGTTATATTCACTACTCGCGTGTGCATTCAGTGCAGTGTGTATGTGCGTCACTTATTTCGGTCCGGGTGAAACATGACCCCGGGCGATTGCAAAGCCATGAATTAGTTAAATATGAATTAAACAAAGCCTCGAGGCAGAGATATTGCCTCGAGGCTTTTTTGTACTCAAATTTTTCGAGGTATCATTTCAGCCCTACAGCGTAAGGCTCTGGAACCCCAAGTCTTTGAGAGGGGTTAGACACTCTTCTTTGATGGAGTTGATCCAGCTGAGAGGCGGAGGGCTGGGATGGGCTTTTTGTTTGCCCCAAACCTCTCAGCATGTATGTTGGGGTTTAAATGTTGGGATAAAAGTGTAGCTTCCCTGCGCCTTCGAGTCGGGTCACTGGTTCTGACTGTTGTCTGTGGTTATGCACCAAGTGACAGCTCAAGAGTACCCAGCCTTTTTGGAGTCCCTCAGAAGGGTTAGTCTCTGAGGTAGTCAAACAACTATGCAGCGGCGGACCTGGGTATCTCAAAGCTATGGATGTTGTAGGTCTGTCGTGGTTGACACGTCTCTGCAACATTGCGTGGTCATCAGGGGCAGTTCCTGTGGAGTGGCAGACCGGGGTGGTGGTTCCCATTTTTAAGAAGGGGGACCAGAGGGTGTGTTCCAACTATAGGGGGATCACACTCCTCAGCCTCCCTGGAAAGGTCTACTCCAGGGTACTGGAGAGGAGGGTCCGGTCGATAGTTGAACCTCAGATTGAAGAGGAGCAATGTGGTTTTCGTCCTGGAACTGTGGACCAGCTCTTTACCCTCGCTAGGGTGATGGAGGGGTCATGGGAGTTTGCCCAACCAATCCACATGTGTTTTGTGGATTTAGAGAAGGCTTATGACCGTGTCCCCAGGGACACCCTGTGGGGGGCGCTCCAGGAGTACGGGGTAGATGGTCTTTTGTTAAGGGTCATTCAGTCCCTGTACCAGAGGAGTGTGAGTCTGGTCCGCATAGCCGGCAGTAAGTCGGACCTGTTCCCAGTGAGGGTTGGACTCCGCCAGGGCTGCCCTTTGTCACCGGTCCTGTTCAGAACCTTTATGGACAGGATTTCTAGGAGCAGCCGTGGTGTGGAGGGTGTTGAGTTTGGTGGCAGGAGAATCTCATCTCTGCTTTTTGCGGATGATGTGATCCTCCTAGCTTCATCAGGCTCTGAACTTCAGTTCTTGCTGGGGAGGTTCGCAGCCGAGTGTGAAGCGGCTGGGATGAGGATCAGCACCTCCAAGTCTGAGGCCATGGTTCTCAGCCAGAAAAAGGTGGCTTGCCAACTCCAGGTCGGGAGAGAGGTCCTGCCTCAAGTGGAGGAGTTTGTCCAGAGGTTCTGACCTCTAACCAACACTATGAGGAAATAATTCCACATAAAGTCTGAGGACACATCTAAACCACTCAGGATTGTGGACCTTAGGACCTCCATATTGCTCCATCAAACGGACAATAAATTTACAATAAAACAATAAATCAGAACCCCCCCCCCCCATACACACACACACACCTGGATCAGTGGTTCGGTCCAGACCTTGTTGTCCATCCTCAGACTGCGTACCTTCGACAGGTTGCTGCCCAGAGCTCGATGCTGACCTGACAACAGAACAGCTGTTTTAACCACAGACGCGTGACTCATGCTTACTCGTCACAAACACAAAATGGAGAAAAATTCAGAAGGTTGGAGGTTTTTAACCCTTTAGTTTACATCATTCTTGACCCTCTGCTTTTAGAATGTCAGGCACTGCCAGACAACAGAATGCTGCTGCTGAACACTGACAAGTCAAACAGTATGACCTGGAGTCTCCTGGTTGACTTCAGATGTGGCTACAGCGTGTTACAGGACCACTCTCAGTCCCAGCCTTTCTACACCTGCGTTAAGACCTCCAGCTCCACCTTGGAGAGGACACACACACCTGGACCATCCAGTCAGACCTACTAGACCAGGTACACAAAGCACTGAGGAAGGTCTAGGTGGACTCTCAGAGCATCATCTGTCCAATGTTCTCACCTCCATGTTCAGCCTTTCTCGGGGCATGGTTCCCTCTGTCATTAGACCCTACCCATGAACGCCCAGCCACCTGGCTGAATGACAACTGGCCATTAGCACTCACCTCAGTTATTGTGTGCTTTGAGAGAGAGGTACTGGCCTACATTCATTGTTGACCCCCTTTAGTATGTGTACCGACCCAATAGGTCCGCCTCAGGTGCTGTTGCTGCTAAACTCCATTATTCTGTCTGCTGCAGGTCACTAGCTAATGCTCTCGTATTTAAAACCTCTTAAATCTTTGACATCTTTTTGAGAAATATTCTCAAAAATGATAAGCCCAAATAAATGTGACCATCTCAGCAAGGTTTATTGGTATTCTCTTCACATCACAATACGGGTCTGGATACCCCAGAGGTGGAATCATTACTAGGGATATCACTAGCTAAGAGTCGGTTAATTTGGCACAGAATAAGAAAAACAATAAAGTTGAAATAATGCAGTTGAACCCAAACCTCTAGAAGACCGTAGAACAACATCTGGACAAAAACTGATTCCAAAGATTTAAAGTATGGCCGTTTTATAGGTGAACTAGTCAATGCATACCAGATATTAGTCATTTGATCACAATCTGAACACCATATTTTGTCTTTTCAGATGATTATAAAACACTAGAAATCACAGAGTCACAGTAAAACCAGGAGAGAAGCAGATCCGTCTGCTTCCTGCTCTGAGAGTCACAGTGGACACAGTACTGGTTACATGGGATAATCTCAGAAACCCATTGGTTATGTTGCATGATTGACACCTTGTTTGAAAATTTAGAACCAATAGAATTGATTAGAAAAGTAGATTGACAACATTATTTACCAATCCCAACAAGAAAACCCCCACGGTGTCAGACACCATGCTCCTGGGAAACCACTGGAAAATGTTGAGATCCTGTTGGGTCGCATGTCAGTGAACCAGATGGATTACCTGATTTTGGTGGACATTTGAGGTCAAACAGGATTAAAATCACAAGACGACAAAAGTAGGACATGATTACTGACTATAGCTGCTCGACACAATGTTGTTTTGAATGTTTATACTGGTTTTTGGCTGCTGGTTGTGCATATTGCTGTGTTCGCCTTGCCACACCCTCTTCTGCTTTATGTGGATCAGGGTCTCGAGGGTGGCATCCCACGTAGGGAATCCCTGACTGTCCTCTCCGCGGCCACCTCCACCAGCTCCTCTGGTGTTCCCAGGACGGCCTGGAGATGTACTCCGCCAGCGTTTACTGGGTTGACCTGAGGACCTTCTGTCAGCAGGACATGCCCAAAACACTTCCCGGGGAAGGCGTCCAGGAGGTATCCTGACCAGATGCCCAAACCAACTCAAAAGGCTTCATTTGATGTGGAGGAGCAGCGGCTCTACTCCGAGTCCCTCGTGGATGTCAGAGCTCCTCACCGTATCCCTAACGCTGAGCCCGACCAGCCCGCAGAGGAAACTCACTTTGGTCGTTTGTCTTTGCGATCTCATTCTATCTGTCATTACTCAAAGCTCATGACCAGCTGAGGATTGGGACGTAGATCGACCGGTAAATCAAGAGCTTTGCTTTTTGTCTCCGTTTTTTCAGAAGTGCTAATTTTCTCTGTTTTTGCTGATTTGTCATGTTGTTGGAATTAGATTTTGTTTAAGCAGTAACTGTGGTTTCAGTTACTTAGCAGAATCTCCTCCCGTCAAGCGGAGATGCAGCTTGAATAGGTTTGTGAAGGTTAATCTAGTTTTTGGATCAAGTTTTTTGTGGGAAGTGAAACTGGCACAGGGACCAGGGTCTCAGGTTCCAACTCTTGCTCCAAAAAGTCAGACTGATGACATCAGAACATTGTCTCACTTGTTTGTAAACTTACATATTAGCACGAGACTCAAAGTTACTTACAAACAAGAAAAGAAGTTGAGTATCACCAGTAAAGTGTTGGGTTTTTAACCTACGGATTCCCAGACATGTTGCCTTGTACCTGCACAGCTGTGGCACATGACGAGCAGCAGGTTGACCGACGCCCACTCTGGACTGGGTTTTCCGCAATCACCACACACCTTGTTGTAGGGGTTTTCCCAGAGGCGCAGCGCCACCTGGCTGCAGGACAGAGCACTGTGAATGGTGGAGGACAGACTGTCCACCCAGAAGTTCAGATCCTTAGACGAATCAACAGACAGACTGTAGGCAGGGGGCGGAGTCATGAGGAAACAAATGACAAAAGTTAAAAAGTATAATTCTACTGGGTTCTGCTAGGTGACAGAAAGGTATCCAGGTGAGCACCTGAAGCTCTTGTATGGAGTGATGATGGTAAACGAGTGTTTTCCTGTTGCCTTCACTGTGGCCACATTCAGGGGGACGGAGTAGGAGGCGATGCCCAGCTGAAAGTTGTCCTTGTTGGGGTAAATCCAAAGCTCATGACCCCAGACGGCTGCATAGGCACGGTTCCGTGTGTCCTTGATGGTTACCTGTCCATGCAGCTTTGGTGACGGGGGGCTTTGCAGGCCTCTGGTCGCCAACAGAGAGGTGAGCCAACCTTCCTGAACCTCTGATGGGTGGAAATGAATCAAGATGAGGACATGTTTCAGGAACCAGACACACACTGACCAGTCCAGGCCAGTCTAGACTGGTCCAGATCATTCCAGGCAAGCCCAGACCAGTCCATACCGGTTCAGATAATTCCAGACTTGTCCAAAACATCCTATACTGGTCTAAACCAGTCCAGACTGGTCCATTCCAGTTCAGATGGGTCCAGACTGGTCTGGTTTCTTACCGTCACTATGAGCCATGAAGTCATAATGTTTCTTCCTGATGTAAACAGAGAACCTGCTTTTATCCAGACGCTTCACGTTGGAGATACTGGAGACATGGAACAACACCTCGCTGAACTGGTCCTGGACAAACACACACACCTTTCAGTCAGCTGGTGTAGGAACACAGGTGTTCACAGGTGAGACACGTCCACTTACTGTACGCCTTTTACGAAGAGACATCAGCTGTCCGTCCAAAGTCGCCCACAGGACATTGTATCTGTTAGAGAGGAGAGCTGCTCATCATCTGTCTATTCTCTAACCCGTCTTCCTAACTGTTACCAGTCTGCAGCTCTACGAGAGTAGTGAAGGTCATCGGTTCTCCACTCCCAGCTCTAGCAGACATCTAAAGAGACCCATGTGTCAAAAGACCTCCTGAGGACCCCTCACCATCACACAAACTCTGTGAAGTGTCATGTTAGTGCAGTAGCATGAGATGTGGAGAAACGAAGATATCTGGCGTCTTCATGGAAGTGACAATAAACACAAATTGAATTTAACTGGATTGAAAAAGATCAACTAATGACTTTGAAATAACATAAATCACATCTTTACCTGAAGCCCTTCCAGACATCCAGCCAGCTGGCTCGAACCACAGCGCTCTGACAAGCGGCTCCGCCACCAACACCCTTCTTCCTGGAAACCCTGATGGTGGCTGCCCTGCACACCAAGAAAATTTGAGTGGGTTTTTATCAGACCTGAAAATAAAGACCACATCCTCTCGCAAAGGCTTACGTCATGGCTTGGTCACTCTGGTCATCAAAGGATGGTCGGCTAGCGGTGCCTACTCGTGTGTCGTTCCAGGATGGAGGAATGACCTACCAAGCTACCAGACCCTGACCATCTTCAAGAACCTCCTGAAGACCCAGCTCTTCAGAGAACATCTTCTAGACTAGCTAAATGGTAACTCTCCTATTTCTATAGATCTGTCTAGTTCTCCACTCCCCAAAGCGCTGACCAACACATCAGTCATTCACGCACATGACAGAAAGAAGTATTTGACGTTGAGGAGGTTAAACATTGCTCAGTTCTCTGTTCTAAAGCTTGAACAATGTCATTATAAATGAGTGCAGTAGTGCTCTGAGGGAACGGTGAGGCTGAGGCGTTAAACCCAGAGACACTAGAGGGTTGGTAGAAAGCTCTGAAACTGGAGTTTAACCAGAACCACTGACTGGTTTCCTGACATAACTACAATAAACATTTAGGATCTTGTGGAACAGGATGATGTTTGTTTGAAATGCAGATGATTTCATCTAACAACGCTCAACGGGATTGGGCCAAAATCAGCTGGGACAGTCCTGATTGGTCTACCAACTCCTTTTCAACATCATTTACAGATTTCCCAGCATGCCCACTAAATGTCTCCAACAGACAGTACCTGGAGAGAGTCCAAACTGGACCATCTGACCTACCTGGGAGTCCTCTGCATCGCTGATTGGATCTTTTTGTGAGGTGGGGGTGGGGCCGGGCGAGTTGGGATCAAACGTCCTGATTGGTTGGAAGAAACTCTGAAGGACAAACAACATCATCAGCATCGCTGAAAAGAGGAGAAGATATTAGAGGACCACTAGCACACCTGTTAGTAGCTGGGTCAGAACCAGAGTCTTCTGCTATTGCTCCTTTGGACCCACAGGGTCTATCACTAGTTTCCTCCTCCTCATTGGATGATTCTGAATCCACTTCTTCCTGACTGGTCCAACAAGCCAGCACCATGTTGTTCTGGTCTTTTTCTTTGGGAGCGAGAGGAGACAGAATTGGAACCAAAACCATCAAATCAAAACCAGAAGGTCATCAAAACAATAATGTAGGACTTTCAGAACCTTCTCCAGCACCCTGTACAGGTGGAACCAGGACTTCTGCTGTCGGGTCAAAAGATTGGGTCACCAGCTGAGAGGGAACCCCAACATCTGGACAAGAAACAGCTGTTAGCATGTACCAGGACCAAGGCCAAGATCAGGACCAAGAACAGGACCAGGACCAAGACCAAGACCAGGACCAAGACCAAGAACAGGGCCAAGACCAGGACCAAGACCAGGACCAAGACCAAGAACAGGGCCAAGACCAGGACCAAGACCAGGACCAAGACCAAGAACAGGACCAAGACCAGGACCAAGGCCAAGACCAGGACCAAGGCCAGGACCAGGACCAAGGCCAGGATCAGGACCAAGGCCAGGACCAGGACCAAGACCAGGAACAAGACCAAGGCCAGGACCAGAACCAAGACCAAGACCAGGACCAAGATCAAAATCAGGACCAAGACCAGGACCAGTACCAAGATCTGGACCAAGACCAGGACCAAGGCCAAGAGCAGGACCAAGGCCAAGACCAGGACTAAGACCAAGACCACAGCCAGGACCAAGATCAAGACTGGGACCAAGACCAAGATCGATACCAGGATCAAGACACAGGCAGACCCACTGCTGATTGACTGCTTTACCTTTGGGCGTGTCTCCAGATTCAATCCTTGTAATCAGGGGGGGGTGCGGCTTAACAGGTGAGAGGGGCGGGGCTGAGGGGGAGGAGCTAATAGCGGGATTAACAATGCTGCTGACAAGCCCCTCCAAACCAGGGATGTTAGCCATTGAACTAACAATGCTGTCCAAATCCGGAGCACCTGAGACAGAAGCAGCTGCAGGTGTGGAGGGGGTGGAGCCTAAAGCTGTGGGATTAGTCACTGCATCAGCAGCTAGCGCTAAACCAGGAATGCTTGCAGCTAGGACATCAGCCAGGTTGTTTACGGAGAGTGGCGCTGGAGGGGCGGTGGGAGCAGAGCCCCCTATCGCCTTAGCAGCTTCTGCCAGAGATGGGATGTTGGTGGCGATGATGTCAGCGATGCCGGTTACCGTCAGGAAGTCGTCCTGATTAGGAGTAGGAGTAGGAGCGTCTTTACCTGAAAAGGAGAGGGCAGTGACATCATTATCTGGCTCACACCTGTCACTCAAACAAACCTCATTCTCTATCAAGCTGCAGTTCCTGGAGCATCCATCAGGGATTCACTTCCTGTTGTATATTCACTTTCACAATAAGAGTCCCTTAAAATGACTGGAACTTGAGACTTGCAGAGTCCTACAAAATTAAATACATTCACATTAAGAGGCTTTCACAATAAGAGTCCTGTAAATTAATTTGACTTTCACAGTAAGAGTCCTGTAAAATTATTGAGGCGTTCAAAATAAAAGTTACATAAAACCATGACATTTTTACAATAAGAGTCTTCTAAAATTAATGAGATTTTCACAATAAGAGTCCTGTTAAATTAAATTTCACATCAGCCAGAGCTAGACCTCCTCAGTAACTCAGACTACAATCTGACCTCATATCAGTCAGTTCTCAGGTGCAGTGAAGCAGAACTCCGTACTGTAAAGGTGTTCAGGTGATTTAAGAGAGGAGTTCAAACGGAGATGTTTTCCTTCAAGTCTCCAACATAAGTACTGCCACAGTAATGGTGGCGTGTACGGCCAGCAGCTCCTTCTTCCCAACAGAACAGTGTTTCACTCTAACCCTAATCAGAGAGATGACACACAGCAGACTTCACTGCATTGTTTTGTTGATTAAAGTGAAGGTTTTCTTGCATTAATCAAATGATTGAATGATTTTACGTACTAATCAAAGTAGACATGATTCATGTGGGTTGAAAGGGAACAATTAGAGGCCTAAAGGAAATAAGGCTTCAAGGAATGAGGAGCGTCTGAGACAAAGGTTGATAATAACAAGATCAACTGGTCGGGAAGAATTCAAAGAATCAAATAATTGAAATGATAAGGATTTGTGTTTTACTGTAAAAACGAGTCATGTTGTGATTAGAGGATTATCTCTGTTCTTGTTGAGGAACGACCAATCAGATGCCTTTCTACCCCCCCCCCCCCCCCCCCAAAGCTCTGCTGAATAAATTTGCCAGAACTAGTTAACAAGTTAAGTGTAGGCATTGCCTTTGTGTGACTCTTCAACAGATGTCAAAGATTACAGGTTAATGTCAAGTCCGAAAAAAAATGTAGGTTTTCATGTTGGCGTAACAACCTTCTGGATCTGGTTAGTCTGGTTAGTGTTTACCTGTGGTCTGGTTAGTGTTTACCTGTGATCTGGTTAGTGTTTACCTGTGATCTGGTTAGTGTTTACCTGTGGTCTGGTCAGTGTTTACCTGTGATCTGGTCAGTGTTTACATGTGGTCTGGTTAGTGTTTACCTGTGGTCTGGTCAGTGTTTACCTGTGGTCTGGTCAGTGTTTACCTGTGGTCTGGTCAGTGTTTACCTGTGATCTGGTCAGTGTTTACCTGTGGTCTGGTTAGTGTTTACCTGTGATCTGGTCAGTGTTTACCTGTGATCTGGTCAGTGTTTACCTGTGGTCTGGTTAGTGTTTACCTGTGATCTGGTCAGTGTTTACCTGTGGTCTGGTTAGTGTTTACCTGTGATCTGGTCAGTGTTTACCTGTTTTCGGGTGATGTCCATTGGACAATCCCATCTGCAGGTTTTCATCGGTTCCATCTCTGAAACACAAGCTCTGTGTTTGATTCACATTAGACTTTTAAAGGTTCTGTCTCCAGGTGAGCTCACCTGTCCAGAGAGGAGGTGGAGCTCTGACTCAGCGTGTAACGAACTCGAGGTTTTGGGACAGGTTGAGATGGAGGAGCAGCCATCTTCAGAAGAAGAAACACCAGTGAATCTGACAGGAGAAAACCTGAACTTCTTTTTTAGGCAGGAAGTCATGTGATCAGAGGGGTCTAGCTAACCTTCGTGAGCCTTTTTTGCATGGAACCTGTTGGTATGTATGGTCTTAAAAAGGATTTTAAAGTTCATTCATTTAGAGGACGTTTTTATTCAAAGTGACTTACTTTTGTGACCCATCAGGCATGTTGTGATCTGTGGGGAGAAATTGGAGTACCCGCAGTAAGCCAACGCATGCATGGGGAGAACATGCTTACTCCATGCAAAAAGGACACTGCTGGGATTTGAACCTGTGACCTTCTTGCTGCAAGGCTGCAGTGCCACCAACTTTGCCTCCATTCCTACAAAGTTATGTATTTTTTATTCAGTCATTTCTTTTACTTCGTCTGATGAATGTTTACCTGCTTCAGACACCGAGGTCTTTCCTTTAAATGATCATTTTGAATCTCTATGCTGAGAATGGATATACCACGGGCTTTTGGGTTGCTTCAAACTGGAGGATTCTGGGTATTTTTGACCCATCAATGTCTCTTGAAGGTCACTCAAAACAGCTGGTCAGAAATTGCTTTTATCATCTGAGAAATATTTCTAAACTGAGAAGGTTGGTGTCAAAACCTGAACTGGAAATGGTTCTTCATGCTTTGGTCTCCTCCCGTCTAGATTACTGTAACACACTTTTCACATGTTTGAACCAAAAAGCCCTTTATGGCCTTCAGCTGGTCCAGAACTCTGCAGCGAGGCTCCTCACTGGAGCAAACAGGAAAGATCACATCACTCCTATTCTGAGGTCTCTGCACTGGTTACCTGTTAAATGTAGAGTTCATTTTAAAATCCTGACTCTAACTTTCAGGGCCCTACATGGTCAAGCTCCTCTTTATGCTACTGAACTGATAAAGTCGTACGCTCCAACCCGAGTCCTCAGGTCCACAGACCAGAATCTACTAACAGTTCTAAGGACCAGATTTAGAAGTCGAGGTGATCGCTCCTTCCAGTCTGTTGAACCTCGACTTTGGAATGAACTTCCTTTAGTTTGACGCTGTATAGACAGTCTGGACTCCTTTAAAAAGCAGTTGAAGACCCAAATATTTAAAACAGCTTTTAACTAAATCTTTTATGTTCTCTTGTTGGTGTTTAAACATTTCTATTTGTGATGATATTTTTATTTGTTTTGTTGATTCTACTTGTTTTACGGTCTTTTGTTTTGCCTAGGAGGTTTGAATCTGTCTTTGGTTGTTTTTATAGTCTTTTATTTTTATCTTGATGTTTTTGGTTCAATGTGTCTTAATCAGGTTTCATTCTGTGTTTTGTGACACTCTTAGTGATTTATGCCTGTTCTAGGTGTCATAAACATAAACTTGACTGACTGACTGACTTATGGTCATGAGCGTTGGGTAATGATTGTTCTGCTCTTAGTTCTGTTTTTCCATGCAGCCTGATGAATCCAGTCAGGACTCTTTGTTTTCTATTTTAAACTCTTCGGTCCCTAAGGAACCAGCTGTATAGTGGTTCAGTCCCTCTTATGGATCAACCTGTTCCCCAGAACTGATGGGAGGAACCCTGGACTCATTCTGGACCAGGACCTGTCCTGACCTGTAAAAACATTTATTCAACAACTGGTTGTTCCTCAGACACAAAAACATCTAAAGTTACACAAAACGGAACTTTTCTCGAAGTAAAAACAATAGAAAATTCATAGGTGAGAAAAATAATCTGACCGATAAACAAAGAACAGTCTCATTACCTTCCTATCAGCTCCTCAGGTCTAGTCCACAGCTCCGAGACCTGCTGGTTCCTGTTTACACCTTGAGTCGTTGATTGCCTGACTCTTCCTCCCTGAGTGGTTCTACCTGTCTGCTCACCTGAGAGTCTCAGGTGAGAGCCAGCCCCTTCCTGAGTTTCTGCCTCGCCTGACGCCACCTCTACACTAAAAAACCCTAATGGTTGACTTAACTCTGATTTTTGTTTTTCAGTCCCCGAGAGAAAAGGCACCTGCTGACCTGGACTCTACTGAACCTCCAGGGTCCTGGTCCAGTCTGCTCAGGTGATCAGCTGATCCCAGAAACAAACAATCTAAATGACCAATCGGTGGATGGCTCAATGGAGGAACCCGGACCAGGTTCTGAGGCTCGGTCTGGTTCCAACTCTAAGTGATCCTGTAGAGAAAGTTTTCTGACTCAGACGTCTAAAAAATAAAGATTCATCAGAACAGGAAGTTTACAGAGTCTGGCTGCTGCACAAGTGTGTGTGTGAGACTGTGTGTGTGTGTGTGTGTGTGTGAGAGAGAGACTGTGTGAGAGAGACTGTGTGTGTGAGAGAGACTGTGTGTGTGTGTGTGTGTGTGTGTGTGTGTGTGTGTGTGTGTGTGTGTGTGTGTGTGTGTGTGTGTGTGTGTGTGAGAGAGACTGTGTGAGAGAGACTGTGTGTGTGTGTGTGTTGGACACATCACACTAGTAGAGAGGGGGGGGCTATGGACAGTTAAAAACAGGCCCCGCCTCCTTCAGTCAGACAAACGGAGACATGAAGGAAAAGGAGGACTAGCAGCAGAACTTTGAACCATCAAAAGGTTTGAACCAACGTTTTGTTCTTGTTGAATGTCCTGAAATCTGCTGCATGGTGACGAACTCAGTCTGAAGGTCTGATCCCAGACCAGCAGAGTCCAGCACTCTGGGGAGTCTCGAGGTCTCAGGAGTGATAATATATGTTCATTGAACTAGATGAATGTATTGGTTTATGTTTAGTCATCTGTAGCCTAAGCTGGTCTGTCTCTAGCTGCTCTTTGGTTACATAAAACTGTTCCCAGGATGCAGTTCTAACAGAGTCTACTGAGGTCTGGAGCAGCTGGAGCTGAGACATCTCCTGGAGCTTAGAGGAGATGGACAGTAGGAGGTCCTCAGCATAGAGATGGTAGGAGAAAGATCTCAGGATGAGTTGAAGAGGCAACAGATAGAGAAGGACCAGCAGGAGCTCCAACACAGAGCCCTGTGGGACACCGTGGAGGAGGACCTGGACTCAGACAGATCTGAGGAGAACCACTGAATCAGATCCTGATAGGTCTACTAGGGTCTCAGTCTGTCAGGTAACAGCTGATGGCCTTCAGTGTTGAAGGCTGCAATCAGGTCCATCTGAACCAGTACAGAACCTTCTTCCAGTCAGAATGTCTCTGGAGACTCTCAGAAGACCTGGTCCAGTAGAATGAGGTCTACAGAAACCTGAAGGGACTATCAGAGATGTTTGTCCAGAGCTACTGGAGCTGTTCAGGATCAGCAAGTCCACAAGTCGGTCAGCAGTCACCGAGTAGGCCTCTGTAGAGCGCTTCTGGTCAACCACGAGCTTTACACTACAGTCATGGACTACAGAGAGCTTTACACTACAGTCATAGACTACAGAGAGCTCTACACTACAGTCATGGACTACAGAGAGCTCTACACTACAGTCATGGACTACAGAGAGCTCTACACTACAGTCATAGACTACAGAGAGCTCTACACTACAGTCATGGACTACAGAGAGCTCTACACTACAGTCATAGACTACAGAGAGCTCTACACTACAGTCATGGACTACAGAGAGCTCTACACTACAGTCATAGACTACAGAGAGCTCTACACTACAGTCATAGACTACAGAGAGCTTTACACTACAGTCATAGACTACAGAGAGCTCTACACTACAGTCATAGACTACAGAGAGCTTTACACTACAGTCATGGCCTACAGAGAGCTTTACACTACAGTCATAGACTACAGAGAGCTCTACACTACAGTCATGGACTACAGAGAGCTTTACACTACAGTCATGGACTACAGAGAGCTCTACACTACAGTCATGGACTACAGAGAGCTCTACACTACAGTCATAGACTACAGAGAGCTCTACACTACAGTCATGGACTACAGAGAGCTCTACACTACAGTCATAGACTACAGAGAGCTCTACACTACAGTCATAGACTACAGCGAGCTTTACCCTACAGTCATGGACTACAGAGAGCTTTACACTACAGTCATGGACTACAGAGAGCTCTACACTACAGTCATAGACTACAGAGAGCTCTACACTACAGTCATGGACTACAGAGAGCTTTACACTACAGTCATAGACTACAGAGAGCTCTACACTACAGTCATAGACTACAGAGAGCTCTACACTACAGTCATAGACTACAGAGAGCTCTACACTACAGTCATAGACTACAGAGAGCTCTACACTACAGTCATGGACTACAGAGAGCTTTACACTACAGTCATGGACTACAGAGAGCTTTACGCTACAGTCATGGACTACAGAGAGCTTTACACTACAGTCATAGACTACAGAGAGCTCTACACTACAGTCATGGACTACAGAGACCTTTACACTACAGTCATGGACTACAGAGAGCTTTACACTACAGTCATGGACTACAGAGAGCTTTACACTACAGTCATGGACTACAGAGAGCTCTACACTACAGTCATAGACTACAGAGAGCTCTACACTACAGTCATAGACTACAGAGAGCTCTACACTACAGTCATAGACTACAGAGAGCTCTACACTACAGTCATGGACTACAGAGAGCTCTACAGGCCCGTTGGACCTTCTAGGGCCTGTAAACTAAATACACTTCTGTGTGACAAATATGTAACTGTTCGTTCTGGTCTGAGGTTATATTAATAGAATAATTGGATTTCAGTTTTTTTCATTTAGTCCTTTTAATCTGTTTTCTATTTCATCTTGTTTTGTTCTCCATGGTGATCTCTCTGTTTTCATTATGGTGGACGTGTTGACGTAACACGTCTGCTCTGCTTCAGGCTGCCCACAGGAAATACCTTCCTCTACCGCAGTGAACTCACATTCCTCCTCACACACACACACACACACACACACACACACACACACACACACACACACACACACACACACACACACACACACACACACACACACACACAGTAAAGAATGTGTTCCATCTGGAAAACCAGTTTGACTCAACAGGTTTAACAGACTGAAGTAAACAGTACCATAACTACAGAAATACTTCAGTTTTACTAGTTTAAACTAAAGTATCAGAGTTTAAAGTACCATAACTACAGAAATACTTCAGTTTTACTAGTTTAAACTAAAGTATCAGAGTTTAAAGTACCATAACTACAGAAATACTTCAGTTTTACTAGTTTAAACTAAAGTATCAGAGTTAAAATTACCTTACTTAAAAAATAACTCAGTTTTACTAGTTTAAAATAAAATATCAGGGTTAAA
>SSNR01000038.1:1983353-2001737 GCA_006937965.1 Callopanchax toddi | reverse complement strand
CACACACACACACACACACACACACACACACACACACACACACACACACACACACACACACACACACACACACACACAGTAAAGAATGTGTTCCATCTGGAAAACCAGTTTGACTCAACAGGTTTAACAGACTGAAGTAAACAGTACCATAACTACAGAAATACTTCAGTTTTACTAGTTTAAACTAAAGTATCAGAGTTTAAAGTACCATAACTACAGAAATACTTCAGTTTTACTAGTTTAAACTAAAGTATCAGAGTTTAAAGTACCATAACTACAGAAATACTTCGGTTTTACTAGTTTAAACTAAAGTATCAGAGTTTAAAGTACCATAACTACAGAAATACTTCAGTTTTACTAGTTTAAACTAAAGTATCAGAGTTTAAAGTACCATAACTACAGAAATACTTCGGTTTTACTAGTTTAAACTAAAGTATCAGAGTTTAAAGTACCATAACTACAGAAATACTTCAGTTTTACTAGTTTAAACTAAAGTATCAGAGTTTAAAGTACCATACCTACAGAAATACTAGTCAGAACCATGAGTGATCCGGTAGAATCTACAGTGTAGATTTTATTCACATTTAGACAAAACAAACTGTCTGCAGCGTGTAGATCCAATATAAACCACCGATCCTTTAACTCAAAGTTGTTGTATGTCTCTGAATTCTGATGCTTTTATTTTGAAATGTCTTGTTTAGGATTGGCAGCCATGATGACATCCATCAGGAGACAGACAGGAGGTCTGGACCTGCTACACTTCCTGCTGGGTGAGTGTACATTCAGGGCCTGTTTCTTCGTCAGCTGCCTTTGCATATCGATGACATCAGAGGGATGTGAAGAAGGCTGTCCAAACTCAAAGGCTCCTCCAGAAACACATCCTTAGTTCACCTGGATTTGAAGGACAGGTCTGGTGTTTCCTTCCTGGTCCACTCTATCCCAAAGCTCATTCTGGGCCAAATGGGAGAGTTTTGTTCCTGTAACAATGGTGGACCAAACAGTAGCACTAGAGAGGTGATGATCCATGTCCAACAAGCCAGATTTAGCATCCAGGGATTGGATCCTCAAAGCTCCTGCCTTGGTCTCCCCCTCGGACCACAATGAACCAGACTCCTCCTGATCTGGATCAGATAGAAGTATAACAGATAGATCTAGATCAAATAGAAGTATAACAGATAGATCTAGATCATATAGAAGTATAACAAATACCAACCTGTGACCTTTTCTGAATAAGAAGTGTAATCTTTTGTGACCAACCAACCAATGGATAAATGGTCAGTGGGCTGCGTCTGGCCCTTGTGTAATCTACTGATGGAAACTGTTCTAGATATTTACCTGCTGTCAGTCTCACCTGTCCCCCTGTCTGCCCGCAGGTGTGTGTCTGGTTTGTCCTGAAAGCAGTGTGTCCCTGGAGCTGCATCCTTCTGCCTCAGATCTTCTGCTGCAGTCACATTCTAACTTCACTTTGGTGAGCGGGTTGAACTGGTGACATCACAAGAAAATGAGTTCTTTTTTAGTCTGGTCTGAGAGTTCCTCTTAGCTAAGTGGTAATCTGTGATAGTCATATCCATCTAACACTAGGAGGCTTTATATATATATATATATATATATATATACACATATATATATATGTGTGTGTGTGTATGTGTATATATATATATATATATAATACAATAAAAGGCTGCAGCTCATTCACAGATTGTTGCATGCAGGTCAAACACAATGACGACTGTGGAATTTTCCCTCCAGTTGCCGGTTTCATGGCTGTGCCAGCACATTGACTCTAATCACATTTATCACTGCAGTAAAAACACATCTACATAAATATATAAAACACATCTACATAAATATATAAAACATATCTATAAATATATAAAAGCATATCTACATAAATATATAAAAACACATCTATATAAATATATAAAAACAAACGAACATTATTAGATGAAACATCAACCGATCTGTGGTAAATGGCAGACGTGTGTAGAGTTCTATTTCAGGTTAAGGACTCGTAAAGTCTTACATTATGAACAGTCATTCACCCATTCATACACATGCTCACCAGAAGGCACGGTGGGGGAAGTCTCTCACCCAAGGATGACATAAAGTGACTCAGCTGGAGTGGGGACTGAACCAAAAACCCTTCAGTTCCCAGAAGAACGCTCTAGTAGTACCAGTAGTAGTTCTACTGTGCTGTGGTAAACCGTCCACCTGCTTTCCTTCAGGAGTTCAGTGACGTTTCTCCTTAATGGTGAAGCTGTCCAGACTGGTGACTGGTGGTGGTTTTAACATGTCCTTAATAGACTGAGACCTTAGTAGACCTATCAGGATCTGAAGTGGTTCTCCTCAGATCTGTCTGAGTCCAGGTCCTCCTCCACGGTGTCCCACAGGGTTCTGTGTTGGAGCTCCTGCTGGTCCTCCTCTATCTGTTCCCTCTTCAACTCGTCCTGAGATCTTTCTCCTACCATCTCTATGCTGAGGACCTCCTAATGTCCATCTCCTCTAAGCTCCAGGAGATGTCTCAGCTCCAGCTGCTCCAGACCTCTGTAGACTCTGTTAGAACTGCATCCTGGGAACTTTCTACAGTTGAATGAAGACAAAACTGAAATCCCTAAGCAGATATATACATAGGTCTACTACAGGTCTGTTATAGCTCTCCTATAGTTCTTCCATGAGTCTTCTACAGGTCTCTTTTTGGCTTTGTAAGGGTCTCCTACAGGTGACCTATGTCTTTTCTACAAGTCTCATTTAGGTTTTCTATAAATAACATTTGGCCTACTACATGTCCCCTATAGATCTCCTATAGGTCTCCCATAGGTCTCCAAATTTGGAGGAGATGCTTGTTGAGTTCCATAGACACAGACAAATATCAGTAACTAGAACCAATCCCTGTGTGCCTCTTCAGGTGTGTTCAGGATGGAGTCAGCTGACATGGAGGTTACCTGAGTCCTCCGATGAAGGCGGAGTCATTGTGGAAAATCAGGGCTCTAGCAGCACGCTGCAGCTCTTTAATGTGACCTGGAGGAATTCTGGGAGATACACCTGTGAGGAGGCATCTGTTGATCAGAGCAGAGGTGTCAATGTCTTTATACCCGGAGAAGGTAAGAAGTAGCACACCACTGCTCAAAAAACCTTCCCTTCCTCCAAGTCATGTGAAGATCTACTGACCTGTCTCTCTCCTCCCATTTCTGTCTAAAATAATTGAAAGGGCCTTCAAGCAGGTCACAGAATACCTCTCACTAAACAACCTCTGACCTTGACCCAGACCAGTCTGGGTTCACTCCACTGAAACAGCTGTTAGCAGTGACAGAAGCCTTACAAGAAGCCAGAGCGACTGAAAGTCCTCAGTACTGATCCTGCTCTACTTATTGGCTGTATTTGACTCTGTTACCATGGCGTCCTTTAGTCCATACTATCTACTCTGGTCATCACAGGGAGAGACACTCCCGGTTTGAATCCTACCTCACAGGTCGGTTGTTTAATGGATCCTGGCTCGGTCACTCCTCTGCCGCGCACCACCTCACCACAGGGGTTCCCCAAGGCTCTGTACTGGGACCTCTTCTCTTTGTGATTTACACCACCTCACTGGGTCAGATCATCTGGTCACATGACTTCTCCTACCACTGCTATGCTGACGACACCCAGCTCTACCTGTCAGTCCCACCTGATGACCTCACAGTCTCAGCACCAATCTCAGACTGTCTCTGATATATGGAGATGGATGAAAGACCATCACCTCCAACTCAACCTCTCTAAAACTGAACTGCTTGTCCTCCCAGCCAAACCAATCATACAACACAACATCTCAATCCAGACTGACTCCCTATCTCTGGTCCAGGGTTAGGGACCTTTAAAGATCAGGTTGCTTCTGTCGCTTCGCTTTGTTCAACATCCTAAAGATCAGACCAAACCTGACCCAATCCACCACCCAGCTCCTGGTCCGGTCTATGGTCCTCTCCCTCCTTGACCACTGCAATGTCCTTCTAACTGGTCTCCAGCCTGGACTGCTAAACCTCTACAAATGGTTCAGAACGCAGCAGCACGTTTAGTCTTCAGTCAGCCTAAAAGACTCCACTGGCTACCTTTAGCTGCTGCATCAAATCCAAGTCTCTACCACTAGCATACAGGGTCCTGAAAGGAACGGCTCCATCTGCTGGAATCCTCTCGCTAAGACTGACATCACAGCTCGGTACTCCGGTCATCAGAGGATCATCAGCTAGCAGAGCTACACCACGCTGGGACAGTCCACACTGGGTTAATGTCAGGGTTAGCTGTTTGTTAGCCTCAAAGTCAGTTATTGGTTACAATATCATTTGTAAGTCACTTTGGGTAAAAGCGTCTGATAAATACAGAAACAGAAACAGAATTCACGAGTAGGCAGAAACCACTTAAAAGATTGAAGACTGCAGCTTTTTGAGGAAAATCAAAATCTTGTTAGAAAGATAGAGCTACTAGACATTTAGAAATGTGTCTTTCATATATGTCACAGCGGGTCTTAAAGGGTTAATTTGATCTAGTTAATGTGATTAAGACTTAACATCAATAAAACAAAGGTTATAGAGAAATGACAGCAGACGTACTCTGCCTGGGCCCCTTTATTTCAACTTTACAACTGATAATATGTACGTGTGAACAGACCGCCCATCTGCTCGCTCGCTTCCGTGTTCCTAAAACGGCAGTATGAACCCAACCAGGCTGGGCGGAGCCAGGCGGACATTAACCGATCAACACTGACCGACCCGGTTGTGAATGTGTATGTATCCTTGGACCATATGCTGAACCCCAAAGGTGTCCCAGTCCACATGGCAGCTGATCGCTCTTTAGGGGACACTGAAGGATAAATGACTACTACTACTATTACTACTACTACTACTACTACTACTATCCCCCCAGGTCCATCAGAGTGGTTTATCCCAGTGAGATCAGGTGTGGTGATGAAGGAGACAGAGGAGGACACCGTCCCCTGTGTGGTCTCTGACCCAAAGCTCAACGTCTCTTTGCTTGAACGAGTCAGCAGAAGCCGGGTCACTGAGGTTACGTATGAGCCGGCTCGAGGGTTCAAAGGTCGTCTGAATGACACATCATACGTGTGTGTGGCCTCAAACGGTGCCCAGGTAGAAGAGTCTCAGGTGTTCTACGTCTTCAGCGTCGTAGGTGAGTTCAGGTGACCTTAGGTTCTACATATGTGTCAACCTGTCTATCCATGTCTGTCTCTACCTGTCTTTTGGTAATCTGTCTCTCCAAACGTATCTCTCTCTCATCTCTCTCTCTCTCTCTCTCTCTCACCACTCTCTCTTTAACCTGTCTCTTTGACCTTACTTTCTCTAGCCTGTCTCTCTCTCTCTCTCTCTCTCTCTCTCTCCTGTTTCTTTCCTTTCTCTAAAATGTCTCTCACGTTTCTCTCTCTCTCTCTCTCTCTAGTCTGTCTCTCTTTAACTTGTCTGTTTGTAACTTGTCTTTCTCTAACCTGTCTTAAGCTTTCACCCCTCTGTCTCCCACACATCTCTCTGTCTAACCTGTCTGTCTCTAACATATCTACCTCTCTCCAGTCTCTTACTCATCTTTCTCAATCTCACCTCTTTCTTAAATCTGTCTGTCTCTCACCTGTCTCTTTATACCCTGTCTCTTTGATCTTTCTGTCTCTATCCTGTCTCTCTCTCTGGTCTCTCACCTTTCTCTTTCCAATATGTCTCTCTTAAACCTGTCTGCCTAAATTGTCTATCACCTGTCTAAAAACCTCACATTCTGTCTCTAATATCTCTGTCTCTCACCTGTCTGTCATTTACTTGTCTGTCTCTAAGCTGTCTGTATCTCACATGTCTCACTTTAACCTGTCTGTCTCATACTTTTGTCTCTAACTTTTCTGTCTCCTGCCTGTCTTGTTCTAATCTGTCTCTCTAAACTGGCTTTCTCTCTCACCTGTATGTCTGTCGCCTGTCTCTGTGTCCTAGTGTCTAAGGACATGGACGTGGATTTGTCCGTGTCCAGCCAGGTGCTAACACAGGGGGACGTTTTGACTGTTAACTGCACGGTTAAAGATATTGATGTGGTTTTCTTCTCCTGGGACTTTCCCCGTAGACAGGTACCTGTCCTCCCCTCAATCAGAGATATTTGAAACAAAGTAGAACATTCATGTAACTTCTTTCAGAGCTTGTAGTTGCTTTAAGATATTCTTGTTATTTAAGTCATGTAACTTGGTCTGTAGCCCGTCGGAGTTTCTGAGGACCAGAGATGTTCAGAACATCCAGTTGGACAGAAACTTGACTGGTTCAAACCGGAGTCCCTGACAGACTGAAGGGACATAAAAACACTGATAGAAACTAGAGGAACCTCAAAGAGCAGGTTTAAGCTGAACTGCTGTGACCAGACAGATGATTCAAGTTTATCTACGCAGGAAATAGAACCTGTGACGGACTTCCTGCCCAATCAGATGCGCTCCTTCATCAACATCACCAAGGCAACCGTTGCAGATTCAGGTTAGCATTTTAGATGCTGCTGGGGGGAAGGGGGTGGGGGGGGGGTGACCTTAAAACATGATGTATTAAACAGTTACCGTGGCAACATGTAATCCCTGCAGGTGTTTATGTGTGTGAGGTGGAGGACAGGAGGCAGGGACAGACGGTGAAGAAGAACATCACAATCAAGGTGTTGGGTCAGTACACGCACGCACGCACACACGCACGCACACACACACAGACACTTAGTTTGTGACTCTGGACCCTCCTCCCTCCAGATGGAGGCTACGTCTACCTGAGGCCCTCAGGTGAGACTCACCTGTCGTCTCTGCTCCATCACACGGTGGAGCTGAAGGTGGAGGCCGACGCCCACCCCTCCCCCACCATCACCTGGACCCGAAACAACCAGACTGTCATCACAAGTCCCGCCTCCATCAACACCACTCACCTGATAGGCAGCAGGTAGAGCAGTGGGACACTGATTGATTGATTGATTGATTGATTGATTGATTGATTGATTGATTGATTGATTGATTGATTGATTGATTGATTGATTGATTGATTGATTGATTGATTGATTGAAGGTATGTGAGTACACTGATCCTTGTTGAAGTTCAACTGGGTGACACAGGAAGTTACAAGGTGACTGCAGCCAATCAGGATGATGCTGATGAGGTCGTCTTCTACTTGGAGGTCACAGGTGAGAGGTGGGATGATTGACAGATCAGCTTATGTTTATTTGTGTTTGATTGTGTCTGTGTTATCTCAGCCCCCCCAAAAATCATGTCTCTGGCAGAAGTCGGCAGTAACACGGTTCAGTGTGTCACTGAGGGAGCTCCGCCCTCTTCTGTGTCCTGGTACACCTGTTCCAGCTCACACAGGTAAACAAACAGAACAGTTTTAGGCTCCGCCCCCACCACTGCTCAGTCACTCTAACCCTGGATGTCTGTGTGGGCCACCTCGGTCTGTGTGGCGTTAGCGTGCTGTTGTCATGAATGTGTGCGTTTCCTCCCACAGACCAAAGGGCTTTTCTTTGGATCAAAGTGTCTGATCGGTGATCAAAGTGTTTGATCGGTGATCAAAGTGTCTGATCGGTGATCAAAGTGTTTGATCGGTGATCAAAGTGTCTGATCGGTGATCAAAGTGTTTGATCGGTGATCAAAGTGTCTGATCGGTGAACAAAGTGTCTGATCGGTGAACAAAGTGTCTGATCGGTGAACAAAGTGTTTGATCGGTGAACAAAGTGTTTGATCGGTGATCAAAGTGTCTGATCGGTGATCAAAGTGTTTGATCGGTGATCAAAGTGTCTGATCGGTGAACAAAGTGTTTGATCGGTGATCAAAGTGTCTGATCGGTGATCAAACGTGAACATAAACAACGTGTTTCACCTGCTGCAGGTGTAATAACTGGAAGAAACTTTCAGCAGCATCAGAGGGCGTGGCCTTTCAGGAGAATGTCATCAAGGTGACAGAGGAAGGCGTGACCCAGGTAACCATCATTACTGTGATGTCATCAGTTGGGAGGAGACATTGTACTGATGAATGTGTCTGGGTCTCACCTGAGCAGGTACGCAGTGTGTTGACCCTCGATGCTCTCAGCTCAGTGACGGCTGTTCGCTGTGAGGCTACAAACACTGCAGGAGGCCGAGCTCGAGACCTGCGAGTGCTGACCCAGTGTGAGTACTGACCCCATGCTGGTGCTGACTGGGAGAACAGGGCGGATCTAGCAGGTAGCCTCTTATGGTCCTAGTCCAGATCAGGACACCAGATCAGAACCAACAGGGGCCCAGATCAGAACCAACAGGGGCCCAGATCAGAACCAACAGGAGACCAGATCAGAACCAACAGGAGACCAGATCAGAACCAACAGGAGATCAGATCAGAACCAACAGGAGATCAGATCAGAACCAACAAGGGACCAGATCAGAACCAACAGGGGACCAGATCAGAACCAACAGGGGACCAGATCAGAACCAACAGGAGACCAGATCAGAACCAACAGGGGACCAGATCAGAACCAACAGGGGACCAGATCAGAACCAACAAGGGACCAGATCAGAACCAACAGGGGACCAGATCAGAACCAACAGGGGACCAGATCAGAACCAACAGGAGACCAGATCAGAACCAACAGGGGACCAGATCAGAACCAACAGGAGACCAGATCAGAACCAACAGGGGACCAGATCAGAACCAACAGGGGACCAGATCAGAACCAACAGGAGACCAGATCAGAACCAACAGGAGACCAGATCAGAACCAACAGGAGACCAGATCAGAACCAACAAGGGACCAGATCAGAACCAACAGGAGACCAGATCAGAACCAACAGGAGACCAGATCAGAACCAACAGGAGACCAGATCAGAACCAACAAGTGACCAGATCAGAACCAACAGGAGACCAGTTCAGAACCAGATCAGAACCAACAGGGGACCAGATCAGAACCAACAGGGGACCAGATCAGAACCAACAGGGAACCAGATCAGAACCAACAGGGAACCAGATCAGAACCAACAGGGGACCAGATTAGAACCAACATGGGACCAGATCAGAACCAACAGGGAACCAGATCAGAACCAACAGGGAACCAGATCAGAACCAACATGGGACCAGATCAGAACCAACAGGGAACCAGATCAGAACCAACATGGGACCAGATCAGAACCAACAGGGAACCAGATCAGAACCAAAAGAGAACCAGATCAGAACCAACAGGGGACCAGATCAGAACCAACAAGGGACCAGATCAGAACCAACAGGAGACCAGTTCAGAACCAGATCAGAACCAACATGGGACCAGATCAGAACCAACAGGGAACCAGATCAGAACCAACAGGGGACCAGATCAGAACCAACAGGGAACCAGATCAGAACCAACAGGGAACCAGATCAGAACCAACAGGGAACCAGATCAGAACCAAAAGAGGACCAGATCAGAACCAACAGGGGACCAGATCAGAACCAACAGGGAACCAGATCAGAACCAACAGGGGACCAGATCAGAACCAACAGGGGACCAGATCAGAACCAACAGGGGACCAGATCAGAACCAACAGGGGACCAGATCAGAACCAACAGGGGACCAGACCAGATGGAGTTTGTGTGTTTCGACCCTGCAGACTGGGTTTCCTCTGGGAGCACTGGTTTCCTCCCACTGAGTGAAACATGTTGGGTTGACTGTACGTGTCGTTGTGATGATTTATGGATGTTGGACTGAACAGCTGTTGAATCTCTCTCTCTGTGTCTGCAGCGCTCTTGTCTCAGGTCTCAGTTCTTGTGGTGGTTCTGGTCCTGGTCGCTGTGACTGCTATCTTCATCCTTATCCTCATCGTTCTGTGGAGAAAAGTCAGTATGTTAGTGGAAAACATGAAAATAACCAACAGGACACATTGATCAGATGAAACGACTCAGGGAAAAGGATCGATCACCTGGAGAAAGGAAGGTGTAAAAAGGCCTGGAAAGTCCCGACACCGTCTGGACTCTCAGCCGCTTTAGTCCCACAGATGGACTTTAAAAGAAGTCACATTGTGTTTATTCATGTAGCTGACGCTTTTATCCACAGAGACTTACATCTCACGTTTAGGGCGTGTTGTGATCTGTGGGGAAACCGGAGAACCCGGAGGAAACCCAGGCATGTATGGGGAGAACACGCTAACTCCACACAGAAAGACAGCAGCCGGGATTCGAACCATGACCTTCTCTCTGCGAGGAGACAGTGCTGACCACTGCACTACCATGCAGCCCTGTCACAATAAGCAGGGGCTCGTTCTTGTTCTGCCAGAGGAAGGAGGGCTTCCGGGTGGTCTGGTTTTCCTAACCTGTCAGTCCCTCACCAGGTGGCTCTGAGCTGTGTTCCGTCTTCGTTAGGTTTGACCTTGGTCAGTTTCCCTGACATGTTTCGTACTTCCTGTAGAGGTTTACTCAGCTCCTGATCCTTGTCTTGTGGCCGTAGCTTCACCTGTTCTCTAGCTCCTGGGTCACACCTCCTGTTTCTGTTGTGTGATTGGTCGTGTCCCCCTCGTTTAGTCTCACAGGTGTTCCTGATCACCTGTCTGATCCACCGGCTCACCACCACCTACCAGCCATGGACCCAGCAGACGAGAGCCTCTCTCTCTTGATCGAACTCTGGTTCTGTCCCTTTGACTGGACCCACCATTACGATCCTGACTGGCGGGGTCCTGGTGTCACCTGAGCAGCGGCCTCGTACTGTGGTTTTGGCAGCGGAGGTCGGGCTGAAGTTCCTGCCTGAACTAGGTTTCTGGCCCCATGTCAGCGGCGGTCACGTAGGTGGTCCAGGGTCTCTGTGGATCCAGAGCTTGTGTCTGCAGGAGTCCAGGTGGTGTTCTCGTCTCCTCTTCTGTTTCTGGGTTCTGCTGAGGCCCAGAACGCTTGACGTTCAAATCTCACCTGGGACTAGTTCTCCTCCAGGAGGCGTCTAGAAGCTGCAGCTCTAACAAATCAGGATGAACCTGAACTCCTTTCCCCTGAGTCGTTTCACTTCATGACGAATTGGTTCCTACGTTATGAGACCTTTAGGGATCCATTTACTTAGAGAACCTGTTCAGAACTTCTTCCACCTGCTGCATCCTGATTCTGGAACTCTGATGTCGTTATGGTAACCTATACTAACAGGAAGCAGCTCATCATTGGGCTCCTCTTCTAACTAGAAACCTCCATATGAAGTGTCCTGGAAGCTGATTGGTTCTGATGGGCAGCAGGTGACCGACATGGACCCTGAAGACTTGCCCTGCAGCTCAGCCTGGGAGATCCCTCGAGAGCACGTGGTTCCAGGTTGGTCCTCCACCAACTGGACCTGAATGTTCTGGTTGGACCAGGAGAAGCTGACCTTTAATCAGATGTGATGTCTGTGTTTGAATCCAGGTCCGGTGCTGGGTTCTGGTCCGTTTGGTCGTGTTGTGGAGGCAACGGTCTCTGGTCTGGTTGACCCTCACTCTACAACTACAGCAGCCGTCAAGATGGCCGACAAGTGTACGTTTTCTGATCCCTGAACATTTTAACACCTGATCACGGTCTGATCAGACACTAAGGTCTAAGGTCATGACCCCGCAGTCTAACCTGCTGTCCCCCACAGAGGATGGACCATAGAAACCACTTTAAAAAGTAAACGTCCTGTAGAGTTCTCTACACCTCCACCAGGTCCCTCTGACCCCTCACCTATCTGAATGTCAGTGACATGACCCCTGACCCCTCTCTGAAGCGTGTCTCTGACCTCTGACCCCTCTCTGAAGCCCCGTCTCTGACCCCTGACCCCTCTCTGAAGCCCTGTCTCTGACCCCTGACCCCTCTCTGAAGCCTGTCTCTGACCCCTGACCCCTCTCTGAAGCCCTGTCTCTGACCCCTGACCCCTCTCTGAAGCGTGTCTCTGACCTCTGACCCCTCTCTGAAGCCCTGTCTCTGACCCCTGACCCCTCTCTGACCCCTGACCCCTCTCTTGCCCTGTCTCTGACCCCTGACCCCTCTCTGGAGCCCGTTTCTGACCCCTGACCCCTCTCTGAAGCCCTGTCTCTGACCCCTGACCCCTCTCTGAAGCGTGTCTCTGACCCCTGACCCCTCTCTGAAGCCTGTTTCTGACCCCTGACCCCTCTCTGAAGCCCTGTCTCTGACCTCTGACCCCTCTGTGAAGCCTGTCTCTGACCCCTGACCCCTCTCTGAAGCCTGTTTCTGACCCCTGACCCCTCTCTGAAGCCCTGTCTCTGACCCCTGACCCCTCTCTGAAGCCCTGTCTCTGACCCCTGACCCCTCTCTGAAGCCTGTCTCTGACCCCTGACCCCTCTCTGAAGCCTGTCTCTGACCCCTGACCCCTCTCTGAAGCCTGTTTCTGACCCCTGACCCCTCTCTGAAGCCCTGTCTCTGACCTCTGACCCCTCTGTGAAGCCTGTCTCTGACCCCTGACCCCTTTCTGAAGCCTGTTTCTGACCCCTGACCCCTCTCTGAAGCCCTGTCTCTGACCTCTGACCCCTCTCTGAAGCCTGTCTCTGACCCCTGACCCCTCTCTGAAGCCTGTTTCTGACCCCTGACCCCTCTCTGAAGCCCTGTCTCTGACCTCTGACCCCTCTGTGAAGCCTGTCTCTGACCCCTGACCCCTCTCTGAAGCCCTGTCTCTGACCCCTGACCCCTCTCTGACCCCTGACCCCTCTCTGAAGCCCTGTCTCTGACCCCTCTCTGAAGCTTACCTCTGACCCCTGACCCCTCTCTGAAGCCCCGTCTCTGACCCCTGACCCCTCTCTGAAGCCTGTCTCTGACCCCTGACCCCTCTCTGAAGCCTGTCTCTGACCCCTGACCCCTCTCTGAAGCCTGTTTCTGACCCCTGACCCCTCTCTGAAGCCCTGTCTCTGACCCCTGACCCCTCTCTGAAGCCCCGTCTCTGACCCCTGACCCCTCTCTGAAGCCCTGTCTCTGTCCCCTGACCCCTCTCTGACCCCTGACCCCTCTCTGAAGCCCTGTCTCTGACCCCTGACCCCTCTCTGACCCCTGACCCCTCTCTGAAGCCCTGTCTCTGACCCCTGACCCCTCTCTGAAGCGTGTCTCTGACCCCTGACCCCTCTCTGAAGCCTGTTTCTGACCCTGACCCCTCTCTGAAGCCTGTCTCTGACCCCTGACCCCTCTCTGAAGCCCTGTCTCTGACCCCTGACCCCTCTCTGAAGCCTGACCCCTCTCTGAAGCCTGTCTCTGACCCCTGACCCCTCTCTGAAGCCTGTCTCTGACCCCTGACCCCTCTCTGAAGCCCTGTCTCTGACCCCTGACCCCTCTCTGACCCCTGACCCCTCTCTGAAGCCCTGTCTCTGACCCCTGACCCCTCTCTGACCCCTGACCCCTCTCTGAAGCCCTGTCTCTGACCTCTGACCCCTCTGTGAAGCCTGTCTCTGACCCCTGACCCCTCTCTGAAGCCTGTCTCTGACCCCTGACCCCTCTCTGAAGCCTGTCTCTGACCCCTGACCCCTCTCTGAAGCTTACCTCTGACCCCTGACCCCTCTCTGAAGCCCCGTCTCTGACCCCTGACCCCTCTCTGACCCCTGACCCCTCTCTGAAGCCCTGTCTCTGACCCCTCTCTGACCCCTGACCCCTCTCTGAAGCCCTGTCTCTGACCTCTGACGTGTCTCTGACCTCTGACCCCTCTCTGAAGCCCTGTCTCTGACCCCTGCCCCCTCTCTGAAGCGTGTCTCTGACCCCTGACCCCTCTCTGAAGCCTGTTTCTCTGACCCCTGACCCCTCTCTGACCCCTGACCCCTCTCTGAAGCCTGTCTCTGACCCCTGACCCCTCTCTGAAGCCTGTCTCTGACCCCTGACCCCTCTCTGAAGCCCTGTCTCTGACCCCTCTCTGACCTCTGACCCCTCTCTGATGCCCTGTCTCTGACCCCTGACCCCTCTCTGACCCCTGACCCCTCTCTGAAGCTTACCTCTGACCCCTGACCCCTCTCTGAAGCCCCGTCTCTGACCCCTGACCCCTCTCTGAAGCCTGTCTCTGACCCCTGACCCCTCTCTGAAGCCTGTCCCTGACCCCTGACCCCTCTCTGAAGCCTGTCCCTGACCTCTGACCCCTCTGTGTGTGCAGCCCGGTCTGATGTGGTCCAGTCGTTGATGTCAGAGGTGAAGATCTTGACTCACCTTGGTCCTCACCTGAACCTGGTCAACCTGCTGGGCGTGTGCTCAAAGGGAGGTGAGCTCTGGAGGACTGGAGATTTAGACTGGTGTCCCTTTTGACTGACTGGTTGTCTTGTCCTTTATTCTAGGTCCTTTCTCTCTGATCACGGAGTTCTGTTGCCATGGAGACCTGCTGAGCTTCCTGAAGAGGAACAAACCCAACTTCCAAAGAGACGCGCCTATCAGGAGGTTAGCTCCGCCCCTAACCTGTCCCGTCTCTCTGCTGGGAGTTCGTTTATGTGACCGTGACTGAGACAGGACTCTAGCTACATCCTGCTCTATCACAAAACCAGAGATGATCAGAGACCTCAGAACCAGAACTGAGGCTGCTGCCACAGATGTCCTACAGGGGACGAGTTCTGGTAATTCCTGTGACCCAGACTTAGTGCTGGTCCACCACCAGGTCTTCTTGTCGCTCCTCACACATACAGGTTGTACTTTAGTGGTGTTGGCCTAAAGCTGTAACCTGTTCTGAACTGTAAACCTGAAAGGTGAACCAGGAACAGTTTCTGAGTCGGGTTGTTTTTGACTTTATGGATCTGAACCGTCTGCCTGAGGCCAGGCGGTCAAACAGGACCTGGTCTGATGAGTCCTGAAGGAAACCCTAACCCTGTTCCAGTGAGGTGAGAGGACAGCCATCATCCACTGGGTGACCTTAGTGTCCCCGTGGAGCAGCTGGAGAAACATGGAGACCAGGTTTAGCTATAGAAGACACCAGCACTTTCTCAGAGAATCCTCAGGAAGTCTCATCTGGGCCTCTGCAGTGTGTTTACCCCAGGTCAGGTCTGAGACCGTCTCCACACAGTCCCCATTAATAACTAGTGGCTGGACATTGTCTGCCTTCTTCCTGAAGTCCACGATAAGAGCTAGTTGTTGTTCCTACACCACCTGATCTCACCTCCCAGAGATGGGACGTTCTCCCATGGTGAGCTCAGGGGGCTCAGCCCTGTGGGGTGCCAGTGCTGAGGCTGAAGGGTGGAGCTGCTCCAGGTGGGACAGAACAGTATGGAGGACAGAGGTCACAGCGTCCTCTGTAGACCTGGGACGGATCAAACATGAGGAATAAATATCACCATGTGGTTCATGACAAGCTAACTCTGACCCCATGTCTGTCGCCCTCAGTGATGGTGATGGAGGCTACATGGACATGACCACGGGCCTGAGGGGTCAGAACATCCCTCTGAAGGAGCTTCCTGATGCCGACCTCCAGCCCGCCGTGGAGGAGACACTGTCCACATTGACAGGTGAGCTGTGAGGTCATGTGATCCACACAGACTGACTGAATCATTCCTATTGGTTTATTAATAATCAGGATCATTGCTGTTCTTCTACAGACCATCAGGCGGCGCCATTGCTCCTCCTCAGTGACCTCATCAGCTTCTCTTTCCAGGTGGCTCAGGCCATGGACTTCCTGTCCTCCAAACAAGTGAGCTGCTCATCATTCACTGACCAGATAGTAGATAGATCCAAACTTTATTGGTCTTTGAAGAAGGAAATCCCTCTTCATTGGAGGATTTTAGAGGAGCAGGTGTCCCTCCAACAGCAGCAGCTTCATCCTGATTAGAGGACACTCCAGGTGGTCCTCTGGTCCATCATGAGACTAACTCTAAGGTATCCAAGACAATCCTGATGAAGCTGAGCTCAGAGTGGCGAGGAGCTGTGAGCTGCTGGTATCATCCAGCTGATGGCCTCACTGGGGTTTCTAACAGCAGAAGTTCAGAGGGAGATGGTAGACCTATCAGGACCATCCTAGTCCACCTTAAGTCCAGCTGGGTGGGATAGTAGACCTATCAGGACCATTCTAGTCCACCTTAAATCCAGCTGGGTGGGATAGTAGACCTATCAGGACCGTCCTAGTCCACCTTAAGTCCAGCTGGGTGGGATGGTAGGCCTATTAGGACCATCCTAGTCCACCTTAAGTCCAGCTGGATGGGATGGAGTCCTCTGTACTTTGTCCAGTGGTCAGAGCATCATCAGTGGGAGACTTCCTGTTTCATCTGGTTCACCTTCAGGTCAAGGGGTGGAGGTCCCTCATGTGGATCAGTTTCACTGGGACTGAGATACATGAAGGGTTCAGTCTGACTCATCTGGAGTCTTGATACATGAGGCTCCTAGTGTTTAGATGATGGATCACACATTTAGATCAGGATGCTAGTGCAGATAGCCGATAGCGTGCTCTGTGTTTGTTTACATGTCACTAATGTTGACGTGTCCCTCAGTGTGTCCACAGAGACCTGGCAGCAAGGAATGTCCTAGTCTCTGAGGGGAACCTGGTGAAGATCTGTGACTTTGGAATCACCAGAGACCTGCAGAATGACCCGAATTACATCTTCAGAAGAAATGTCAGCGACAAGGCTAAATAAGCTTTAGTATTTAAAACAACCTTCATGACTCCACAGCTGAGCGGCTGACCTGTGCTGCTGGTTTGGTTCCAGAGCTTCCAGCCACTGAAGTGGATGTCTCCAGAGAGCATCTTCCACAACATCTACAGCTCCAAGAGTGACGCCTGGTCTTATGGAGTCCTGCTGTGGGAGATCTTCTCTCTGGGTAAACCAGTCTGACCAGTCAAACAAGTCTAATCAGTTGAACCAGTCTGACCAGTCAAACCAATCTAACCAGTCTGACTGGTTGAACCAGTCTGACAAGTCTAACCAGTTGAATGTCAAACCAATCTAACCAGTCTAATCAGTTGAACCAGTCTGACCAGTCTAACCAGTTGAACCAGTCTAACCAGTCAAACCATTCAGGTTGCAGCCCGTACCCTGACCTTCCGATGACTCAACTAGTTTCTGCTCTGAAGAGTGGGAAGAGGATGGACCAACCAGAACACGCTCCTCTGGAGATGTAGGTGGACCCAGATTGTTCACCTCTTCACCTCCTTGTTACCACCTGTTTACCACCTGTTAACCACCTATTAACCACCTGTTTACCACCACCTGTTTACCACCTATTAACCACCTGTTTACCACCTGTTAACCACCTATTAACCACCTGTTAACCACCTGTTTACCACCTTTTTACCACCTATTAACCACCTGTTTACCACCTGTTTACCACTTGTTTACCGCCTGTTCACCACCTGTTTACCACTTGTTTACCACCTGTTTACCACCTGTTTACCACCTGTTTACCACCTTTTTACCACCTATTAACCACCTGTTTACCACCTGTTTACCACCTTTTTACCACCTATTAACCACCTGTTTATCACCTGTTAACCACCTATTAACCACCTGTTTACCACTTGTTTACCACCTGTTTACCACCTGTTTACCACTTGTTTACCACCTGTTTACCACCTGTTTACCACTTGTTTACCACCTGTTAACCACCTGTTTACCACCTGTTAACCACCTGTTTACCGCCTGTTCACCACCTGTTTACCACTTGTTTACCACCTGTTTACCACCTGTTTACCACCTGTTTACCACTTGTTTACCACCTGTTTACCACTTGTTTACATCCTGTTTACCATTATTTACCTACTGTTTATTCTGTAGGTATGACCTGATGAAACAATGCTGGGATGAAGCTCCTGAGTTCAGACCATCCTTCTCGTCTCTTGTTGTTGCCGTGGGAAACATGCTGTCAGATCCGTATAAAAAGGTAAAATCTTGTTTCCAGTTACTTTGCTGTGACTCCCTGAGCTGAAGGAGGACAACTCATTCTCCTTTGGAAAAAAACTGATTGTTGTTGTTGTTCCTAACAGTCTCTCCTGCAGCTGATACAAAACTTCCTGGAAGGAGAAGATCCAGCTGCAGTTCTGTTCAGACGAAGATCCTGGAGGAAGTCTGGAGACGAGAGTGATGGACACACAGACACACAAGGTAACACGCACCTGTTAACTACACTAACACTAACAGAGACACACACCTGTTAACTACACTAACACTAACAGAGACACACACCTGTTAACTACACTAACAGAAACACACACCTGTTAACTACACTAACACCAACAGAGACATACACCTGTTAACTACACTAACACTAACAGAGACACACACCTGTTAACTACACTAACACTAACAGAGACACACACCTATTAACTACACTAACAGAAACACACACCTGTTAACTACACTAACACTAACAGAGACACACACCTATTAACTACACTAACACTAACAGAGACACACACCTGTTAACTACACTAACACTAACAGAGACACACACCTGTTAACTACACTAACACTAACAGAGACACACACCTGTTAACTACACTCTCCTGAACACGCACAGGTGTTACTATTCTTGCTACATTCC
>SSNR01000038.1:1963353-1978353 GCA_006937965.1 Callopanchax toddi | reverse complement strand
AGGTTTTTGATATGTTTTCAACATGTATTTACCATGTATTTAACAGAAATTTACAATGTATTAACAGTTTTTCAACGTGTACTTAACAGTTGTTTACCAGTTTACCAACTTGTATTTAAAGGTTATTCAACTTGTATTCAACATTTAGTCAAACATGTATTAGAGAGGTATCTAACAGTTAATTACCAGTGTTTAACATGTATCTAACAGTTAATTCATGGGTGTTTAACATGCAGTCAACAGTTAATTACTAGTGTTTAACATGTATTCAACAGTTAATTAACGGGTGTTTAACATGTATTTAACTGTTAATTACCAGTGTTCAACATGCATTTAACAGTTAATTACCAGTGTTCAACATGCATTTAACAGTTAATTACCAGTGTTTAACATGTATCTAACAGTTAATTAATGGGTGTTTAACATGTATTCAACAGTTAATTACTAGTGTTTAACATGTATTTAACAGTTAATTACCAGTGTTTAACATGTATCTAACAGTTAATTAATGGGTGTTTAACATGTATTCAACAGTTAATTACTATTGTTTAACATGTATTCAACAGTTAATTAACGGGTGTTTAACAGGTATTTAACTGTTAATTACCAGAGTTCAACATGTATTTAACAGTTAATTACCAGTGTTCAACATGTATTTAACAGTTAATTAATGGGTGTTCAACATGTATTTAACAGTTAATTACCAGTGTTCAACATGTATTTAACAGTTAATTAGCAGTGTTCAACATGTATTTAACATTAATGGGAGTTCAACATGTATTTAACAGTTATTTACCAGTGTTTAACATGTATTTAACAGTTAATTACCAGTGTTCAACATGTATTTAACAGTTAATTACCAGTGTTTAACATGTATTTAACAGTTAATTAATGGGTGTTCAACATGTATTTAACAGTTAATTACCAGTGTTCAACATGTACTTAACAGTTAATTACCAGTGTTCAACATGTATTAAACAGTTAATTACCAGTGTTCAACATGTATTTAACAGTTAATTACCAGTGTTCAATATGTATTTAACAGTTAATTAATGGGTGTTCAACATGTATTTAACAGTTAATTACCAGTGTTCAACATGTATTTAACAGTTAATTAATGGGTGTTCAACATGTATTTAACAGTTAATTAATGGGAGTTCAACATGTATTTAACAGTTAATTACCAGTGTTCAACATGTATTTAACAGTTAATTAATGGGTGTTCAACGTGTATTTAACAGTTAATTAATGGAAGTTCAACATGTATTTAACAGTTAATTACCAGTGTTCAACATGTATTTAACAGTTAATTAATGGGTGTTCAACATGTATTTAACAGTTAATTAATGGGAGTTCAACATGTATTTAACAGTTAATTACCAGTGTTCAACATGTATTTAACAGTTAATTAATGGGTGTTCAACGTGTATTTAACAGTTAATTAATGGAAGTTCAACATGTATTTAACAGTTAATTACCAGTGTTCAACATGTATTTAACAGTTAATTAATGGGTGTTCAACATGTATTTAACAGTTAATTAATGGGAGTTCAACATGTATTTAACAGTTAATTACCAATGTTCAACATGTATTTAACAGTTAATTACCAGTGTTCAACATGTATTTAACAGTTAAATAATGGGTGTTCAACGTGTATTTAACAGTTAATTAATGGGAGTTCAACATGTATTTAACAGTTAATTACCAGTGTTCAACATGTATTTAACATTTAATTAATGGGTGTTCAACATGTATTCAACAGTTAATTACCAGTGTTCAACATGTATTTAACAGTTAATTACCAGTGTTCAACATGTATTTAACAGTAAATTAATGGGTGTTCAACATGTATTTAACAATTAA
The DNA here is from genome assembly GCA_006937965.1 of Callopanchax toddi. Taxonomy (NCBI): domain Eukaryota; kingdom Metazoa; phylum Chordata; class Actinopteri; order Cyprinodontiformes; family Nothobranchiidae; genus Callopanchax; species Callopanchax toddi. The sequence continues at coordinate 1,976,489 of SSNR01000038.1, read as the reverse complement.
TTACCAGTGTTCAACATGTATTTAACAGTTAATTACCAGTGTTTAACATGTATTTAACAGTTAATTAATGGGTGTTCAACATGTATTTAACAGTTAATTACCAGTGTTCAACATGTATTTAACAGTTAATTACCAGTGTTCAACATGTATTTAACAGTTAATTAATGGGTGTTCAACATGTATTTAACAGTTAATTAATGGGTGTTCAACATGTATTTAAAGCAGCACTGAGCGACTTTTAACCAGTAGGGGCAGTAGGAGGCTACGATTAAAAGTTTCACTTTTACTGTCGTAAATCATCTCACACCTGAACTTTTTTCCAGCCCAGTCTATCATCTTTTCAGCTAATAATCTGTCAGACAAGTTGTTGTTTTTACATTTCTTTTAAATGTATAAATATTATAAGTTCAAAAACAGTCTATCTTTCTGTCTCTGCCTCTCTCTCAGCTGTCCGAGCATACAGGTGTGCGTTTCAGCTGTGTGTGAGCAGAATAAAACGAACCATGTAATTCAGCGCGAACCTGACGAGACTTTAGGGTCTGTTAGTGAGCAAAACCCCCGGGTCCCTTGTAAACCGGCTAAGATCTGACATTTGGGTTGGTTTGTGGTTTTTTGTTTGCCAGTTTGGGTTAGTTTCATTGAGTCTGCTGTTTGTGTTCTTTTTCTCTCTCCATACTAATAATACCAGGAGAGAGTTCTGGAGGGGATGTAAACATGTAGTCGTGGTAACCAGTTCCTCCATCACTCCCACAGAGTCCAAACCAAAGAAGAAGTTAGATGAGGAAGTGGGAGTGAGGGCCTCAAACACACACACACACACACACACATACATTAGTGTTTTTTTAAATGTGTGTGCTAGTGGTTTCTGGTAGAAAATGTGTTTCCTGATCTTCTGAGGTTTCATCACAACAACCCCCTGACATGAAACCTCGGAGCTGAAGGACTTTCTCCCAACAGAAGAGGGAAACATCAAGCCTTCAGCCTGTCAGAGACAGAACTGATCCAGAGAGTTCAACAAACAACAAACCCGGAACACAGTGGTTCAGGAACCCTGAGGGTCTCTGGTCCCCAAAGAACCTGTCAGACAGTGATGATTTTAGCCGTGTAGAGTTTACTTCAGCTGTAATGGCACATGTTGAGACATGTTTGTTGTCTTGTCTTCTTTTAAAACTTCTGGAGAACAGAAAGGCTTCTTCCCAGCTGCTTCAGGAAACTTAGTTCTGCTTTGAAGACTGAAACCTCACATTTAATTTACAAACAGAATAAAGAGAGGGGTGATGAGCTTTTTTAGGCTGGCAGTTCAGTTGTAAAAAATGGTTGAATTGGAGATAATGGGCTTTCATCCCTCTTGATATGTCAGAGAGAGTCTGAGATTGGTGCTGAGACTGTGAGGTCATCAGGTGGGAATGACAGGTAGAGCTGGGTGTCGTCAGCATAGCAGTGGTAGGAGAAGTCATGTGATCAGATGATCTGACCCAGTGAGGTGGTGTAAATCACAAAGAGAAGAGGTCCCAGTATGGAGCCTTGGGGAACCCCTGTGTCAAGGTGGTGCACGGCAGAGGAGTGACCGAGCCAGGATACATTGAACGACCGACCTGTGAGGTAGGATTCAAACTAGGAGTGTCTCTCCCTGTGATGACCAGAGTAGATAGTATGGCCTAAAGGACGCCATGGTAACAGAGTCAAATACAGCCAATAAGTGGAGCAGGATCAGTACTGAGGACTTGACAGTCGATCTGCTTCTTTTAAGTCAATGTTTAAATCACTGTCACTGCTAACAGAGCTGTTTCAGTGGCGTGGACCCAAACTGGTCTGGGTCAAGGAGATTGTTTAGTGAGAGGTAATCTGTGACCTGCTACCTGCTTGAAGGACACCCTTTCAATGATTTTAGACATGGGGTGGGAATTTGACACGTTATTTTCAGTTAATTAAAGCCCCTCATTGGATTATTTCAGTATAAGAGCAGTGTTTGAATCCAACGTCCCAACGGCTCCTCCCCAAAACAGCTCGACATGCCGCTGTTTTGCACTGTTTAGTGTGCGTGACAGACATAAACGTTTTTATATGTTTATAGTGGTTGTATGGGTTTATGATGGTTTTTATGGGCTTATAGTGGTTTTATGGGTTTATGATGGTTTTTGTGGGTTTATAGTGGTTTTATGGGTTTATGATGGTTTTTATGGGTTTATGATGGTTTTATGGTGGGTTTTTTATGGTGGATTTTATGGGTTTATGGCAGTTTTTATGGATTTATTGGTTTCTTATGGTTTTATGGTGGTTTTTATGGGTTTATGGTGGTTTTTTGGTTATATGGTGGTTTTTATGGGTTTATGGTGGTTTTTTGGTTTTATGGTGGTTTTATGGGTTTATGGTGGTTTATTGGTTTTATGGTGGGTTTTTAATGGAGGATTTTATGGGTTTATGGCAGTTTTTATGGGTTTATTATGGTTTCTTTTGGTTTAATGGTGGTTTTTATGGGTTTATGGTGGTTTTTTGGTTTTATGGCAGTTTTTATGGGTTTATTGTGGTTTTTTGTTTTATGGTGGTTTTTATGGGTATATTATGGTTTGTATGGGTTTTTCATGGTTTTATGGTGGGTTTGTATGGTGGTTTTTATGGGTTTATGGCAGTTTTTATGGGTTTATTGTGGTTTTTTGGTTTTATGGTGGTTTTTGTGGGTATATGATGGTTTTATTATGGTTTTATGGTGGGTTTTATGGGTTTATCGCAGTTTTAATGGGTTTATTATGATTTTTTGTTTAATGGTGGTTTTATGGGTATATGATGGTTTTTATGGGTTTATGATGGTTTTTTTATGTGTTTATGATGGTTTTTTGGGTATATGATGGTTTTTATGGGTTTATAGTGGTTTTATGGTAGTTTTTATGGGTTAATTATGGTTTTATGGTGGGTTTTTTATGGTGGATTTTATGGGTTTATGGCAGTTTTTATGGGTTTATTGGTTTCTTATGGTTTTATGGTGGTTTTATGGGTTTATGGTGGTTTTTTGGTTTTTATGGTGGTTTTTATGGGTTTATGGTGGTTTTTTGGTTTTATGCTGGTTTTTATGGGTTTATGGTGGTTTTTTGGTTTTATGCTGGTTTTTATGGGTTTATGGTGGTTTTTTGGTTTTATGTGGGTTTTTTATGGTGGTTTTTATGGGTTTAAGGCAGTATTTATGGGTTTATTGTGGTTTCTTTTGGTTTTATGGTGGTTTTTATGGGTTTATGGTGTTTTTTTGTTTTATGGCAGTTTTTATGAGATTATTGTGTTTGTTTTTTGTTTTATGGTGGTTTTTATGGGTATATGATGGTTTTTATGGGTTTATCATGGTTTTATGGTGGGTTTGTATGGTGGTTTTTATGGGTTTATTGCAGTTTGTATGGGTTTATTGTGGTTTTTTGGTTTTATGGTGGTTTTTATGGGTATATGATGGTTTTTATGGGTTTATTATGGTTTCATGGTAGATTTTTATGGTGTTTTTATGGGTTTATGGCAGTTTTAATGGGTTTATTGTGATTTTTTTTTAATGGTGGTTTTATGGGTATATGATGGTTTTTATGGGTTTATGATGGTTTTTTATGTGTTTATGGTGGTTTTTTGGGTATATGATGGTTTTTATGGGTTTATAATGTTTTATGGAGGTTTTTATGGGTGTATTATGGTTTTATGGTGGGTTTTCTATGGTGGATTTTATGGGTTTATGGCAGTTTTTATGGGTTTATTGGTTTCTTATGGTTTTATGGTGGTTTTTATGGGTTTATGGTGGGTTTTTATGGTGGTTTTTTGGTTTTATGGTTGTTTTTATGGGTTTATGGTGGTTTTTTGGTTTTATGGTGGGTTTTTTATGGTGGTTTCTATGGGTTTAAGGCAGTATTTATGGGTTTATTGTGGTTTCTTTTGGTTTTATGGTGGTTTTTATTGATTTATGGTGGTTTTTTTTGTTTTATGGCAGTTTTTATGGGTTTACTTTGGTTTTATGGTGGTTTTTATGGGTATATGATGGTTTTTATGGGTTTATTATGTTTTTATGGTGGTTTTTATGGTGGTATTTATGGGTTTATGGACGTTTTTATGTGTTCATTGTGGGTTTTTTTTTGTATTATAGTGGTTTCTTTTGGTTTTATGGTGGTTTTAATGGGTTTATGGAGGTTTTTTGGTTTTATGGTGGTTTTTATAGGGTAAATATGGTATGATGGCAAGTGCATTCTGTTTAGCTCATCTTAACTGTCTTCACTTATGGAATTTATTTTAAACGTAGCAGCTATTGAAAGGTGTTTCAAAACTGCAAAAAGCATCCACATCCCCCATGGGTGAGATGCTGATGGTTGCTCTACATCAGAGAAGGAACCTGTGGGTGAAGTTTTGACTCCAGTCGTCTTCACTGCAGGTGATCTCCATGACCTCCAACCTTCTGCCATAATGTTGGGTGCTGCTCAGTCTCCAGATCAGTCAGGGGTCAACCCTGCTTCTCCAAACTCCACTCCCCAGCCGTCTGAGCTGGTACAACAAGAGGATTTGTGGAGAACCAAGGTTCTAGATCTGTTAATGCAGCTAGTCCAGATTCAGGAGGAGTTTGCCAAACATCAGGCCCAGGTGGTCCAGCAGCTGAGCCTTCTGGGATCCCAGGTGAGTCACAGTGGCTGGCAGTGTTAATTTCGTAGACGAAATATTTTCGTTATTTATTTCGTCACGAATATATTTTGCCGAACGAAAACTAAACGAAATTCAAAAATATAAAACGGAAAAAGACGATGACGAAGAATAAATCGGCGGACATTTTCGTCAGGAACGAAAGACGAGACGAGAATTGACAGTGACGAAATCCAATCAGAAAACGGGAAGAATTTGACGAACATACCAAAGAACCAATCAGCAATCGGAGCAGGCGGAAGTAGATGAGAAAGGAACCAATCAGAGTCCGCCTTGTCGGGACGCGCCGGAATTTGTAAACAGCAGAGCAGACTCCGACAGGAACAAACTTTATTAAAAGTGGGTCACATGAACAGAACAGAGGCAGAGTTACGACGCTAATTTTAAGATAATAGTGATGAATGTAGCAGAGGATCAAACAGCTGTCAGGGAGACAGGAAATATGGAGTTATGGAGAGAAATGACCGAAGACGGAGCGTTGTGGAGATCACGTTCTGTGGGAGGAGACGGACCGCAGCGTGAGAACAGCTGATCAGACTCTGTGAGTTAAAGCCTGCAGACTTTTGATCTGACGTCATGAGCAAAGTTCTGACAGTTTGCATTATTATGGTATTTATTTGCTCAGGACCACTAGTGTCTTTCCTGACAGAACTCAACACACAGTAGAATATGAATTACAGATCTTTGTGATTGAATTAATAAAAAAAAATATTAAAGGTCTCTAAATAAGATAATATTTAAACTACTTAATCAAATTTTCAACAAAATAGTTTATTTTAAAAGTGAATTTAGTTTTTTTTCTGAAGATTAGTCTTGGAAAGGGGTGTGTCTTATAATTGGGGTCATTAACAATATTGGGAACGTTGATAAAGGGCCCATTTGTTTATATAATACTTAATAATGCACTAATGTTAATAAAAGTAAAGTGTTACCCCAATTCATTTAAAGAAATGTAAAATAAACGCACCAGAGGAAAATATATTAATATTAGTGAAATGTGCCTATTTTATATTTAGTCGACTAAAATTCTGAACTATTTTAGTCGACTAAAATAGTTCCGAATTTTAGTCGACTAAAATTAGACTAAAACAAAAACAAATTGGACGACTAAAACTAGACTAAAATGAAAAATAATTTTAGTCAAAAGACTAAGACTAAAACTAAATTAAAATTTCATGCCAAAATTAACACTGGTGGCTGGTTCAAGATGTCCCCTCATTCACTCAAGTGAGGCCACCATTTTGTAGTTCAAATTCTACCTTTCCCTATCTAGGACCATAGCATCTCATCACATGGTCCAATGAGGTACAGTGGTGGAAATAGACCATAATGCATTGCTCACTCAGAGGATGCTAATGCTAACAAGTGATGTTCTGACTGGTAGCTGATCATGTTCTAGACTCTGAGCTGATGTGAATTAAGTTTCTGATCATTGATGTTCAAAATGAACCAAAAAGTTGATCAGATCACAAAGTAAAACTCCAGACGCATTTTAACCCTTCTGACATGGAGTGGCTGGATTTTGTTTGTTTATTTATTTACTTTGCGAATGCTTTTATTCAAAGCAACTTTAAAAAACGAACCTAACAGGCATGTTGTGATGTGTGGGGAAAACCAGAGAACTCACAGGAAACCCACACTCACTGTGACTGCTACTTCACACTGGACGCGGTGCGGCACCGCAGCCGCCAGAAAAGTTCTCCACACCGGCTGCGGTTTTGTTGTGGAATGTCTCTGGCTCTTTGCCTCAGCAGGAGCGCCAAATCTCGGCGGTTCACGCGAGTTCACGTGAGAACAAGTACGTGGTTAGCAGCAGCTGATAAACAAAAGCTAGAGTCGTCTACTTGTTCTTTTGTTGAGGATTATGTATTCACTTGGCTTGTTCCACAATGGGTAAGCACACTTCGTTTTACATAGTTTAATGTTCTGCTTAATTAAGTTTTATGTTGTTTCTTTGTCTTTTAAATATCCAAATCATGTTAACGTTAGCAACGTAGCTTTTGGTTTTATTTTAAAAAACTGGATGCACTTAGCCTGCTAGCGTTTCACTTCCTGTTTGGCGCACGTAATGTCTTTAACTTGATGACGATCCACTGCGGTGTCCGGGAAAAATAGACTTGTTGCGGAAAGTTAACTTTGCCCCGTAACCGCACCGCACTGCAGTCGGTGTGAAGTAGCCTTAAGTTTCTTTCATTTTACTCAAAAAAAAGTTAAGGCAACAATTTCCAAACTATTTTAGAAAGTTTGGTCAACTAATTAGAATTTTGAGTGGCTAAAACTTAATAATTTCTCATTTTTTAAACAATAAAACTTTTTAGATGTTTTTTAATTGTCAAAAAGTTAATACAAAGCTGAAACGTGCATGATAAAACTTGTATTTAAATTACAAATTAGGAAATATACTTAGATTTAATCCACCTACTTAATCCAAAAAAGGTTTTTTTTTTTTTTTTTTTTTAAGATTTAGATTTAGATTTATTTTTTAGATTTAATCCACCTACTTAACCCAAAAAAGAGTTTTAAATAAAGGCAACTGGACTTATTTGGTTCTTTGAAGATGTTTTGCTGCTCATCCAAGTAGCTTTGTCAATTCTGTCTGTAGTAAAGGAGAGAAAATCTTATAAACCTACTTAATATTTAAAAACCTTTAATTAATTCTTAATGTAAGGAGTAATTAAGAAATTCCATGAATTAGAAAATTGTTTACTTTCAACATTTATTATTCATTACTAATCATTAATGAACTAAATACTAACAGCACTTCAAAAATTGATTTCTACGAAAATGTTAAAAAGCCTTGTTTTTAGGCATTTTAACTTATTTTTGCCTGAAAAGAAATATTTTTACAGCCCTTCTTGAAATAAATGAATTCCTTAAATATGGTCAGATTTTCTAGGTTTGAGCTAAAAAAAATCTCCCAATGGGGTAAGCAGAAATTGTTTTAAAATTAGCACATTTTTCCGCATTTAGATTAATTTGCTAGTTTTTAGCCAATCTAGCCAAGTCAATTTAGCCTTAGCTTTAGCTAACCCAAACTCTATCAGAATGAATCCGATGAAGACTGTAGTCCACAGTCGAAACATGTCGAAACTAAAGGTAAATAAAAACGTACCTATCGACCCTACATGTATGAACAAAAAGAATGATAAATAATAGGGCTGTAAGAAGCTAAAATGTCTTTAAATAATGTTTTTTACTTTCTTAGAAATCATTTTTTGCCGTATTTATCAGGTTTATTCAACTGTTTGCAACATTTAGGGCAAATATATGATATCAGCAAGGATTTTAAATTCATTTTCAGTTCTGGAGAAGAAGACATCTCAGGACCTCCAATTGTTGTTTCAGGACCCAAAGTAGGGTCTCAACCCAAACTTTAGAAGCCACTGAAGTAGAAGATCAGACTAGTTAATTTTTCTGTGACTGACTGATTCTGATCTGTGTAGAATTAATGCATTTTTGGCTCTGTGTCCCAGGGTTCCCAGCAGATCCAGAATCTGCAGATTCTGGCTCAACACCAAAGTCTGCTGGTTGAAAGCCACCAGGCTTTGCTGCTGCAGACATCTCGCATCTCCACCCTGCTGCAAGACATCAACAAGAAACCTTCTGTCCACTGATATCTGATTCACAACATCCAGCCAATTAGAGCATTTGATTCTTTACCTCCAGCCAATCAGAGCCTTTGATTCTTTATCTCCAGCCAATCAGAGCCGGTGATCCTCCAGCTGAAAATTGTTTTTATTGATCAGTGAACTTGTTTCTGTTCAAATATTCAAAATGCTTCTTTAATGGGTTAAACATAGTTTTTGACCTGAACAGAATCTGAAACCTGATTGGTTCGAATCACCTGTCAATTTACTTTATGATTTCAAATAAAGCTGGTTTGAATCTTTGACGTGGTTCTGGTGTGTTCCATTCTGTTTTTACACCTGTCTGTTGGTAGACCTGTCTGTTAGTAGACCTGTCTGTTGGTAGACCTGTCTGTTGGTAGACCTGTCTATTGGTAGACCTGTCTGTTGGTAGACCTGTATGTTGACAAGCCTGTCTGTTGATACACCTGTCTGTTGGTAGACCTGTCTGTTGGTACACCTGTCTGTTGGTAGACCTGTCTGTTGGTAGACCTGTCTGTTGGTACACCTGTCTGTTGGTAGACCTGTCTGTTGGTACACCTGTCTGTTGGTAGACCTGTCTGTTGGTAGACCTGTCTGTTGGTACACCTGTCTGTTGGTACGCCTGTCTGTTGGTAGACCTGTCCGTTGGTAGACCTGTCTGTTGGTAGACCTGTATGTTGACAAGCCTGTCTGTTGATAGACCTGTCTGTTGGTAGACCTGTCTGTTGGTAGACCTGTATGTTGATACACCTGTCTGTTGGTAGACCTGTCTGTTGGTAGACCTGTCTGTTGGTACACCTGTCTGTTGGTACACCTGTCTGTTGGTAGACCTGTCTGTTGGTACACCTGTCTGTTGGTACACCTGTCTGTTGGTACACCTGTCTGTTGGTAGCCATGTCATAATGCGGATATTAAGATTTCATCCAGGTGAACCTGCTCACTTTTGCTCTTAATGTAGTGATCTAGAGTCCAGTCTCTGTAACCACAGGGATCTAAAATCCATGAAGTCTCTTCTTCCTGCTGAGGTGTTCATTTAGTTAGTTATTCTGCTCTGAATCATTCACTGTTTCCTTGTTTTAGAACCTCCTGGACATCCAATGCTTAGTTTCAACTCAGAATTCCTACCCAATCAATCAGAGACCGTTCTGATGGCTGGCTCCCCCTTTCAACTCAGTTGCCATGGTAACAGATCGTTGCACTGGTCCAGCACTGCGCATCGTTTGAGGTTTGAAAACATGCAGGACTTCCTGAAGGTAGAGAAGGCCAACCCCAGACACACAGGGACTTACCGCTGCAGCTACACCAACCAGAGCCTAGGGCTCCTAAACACCTGGATACACCTGTATGTCACAGGTGAGTCCATCACAGGCCATGCCTATCTGGAGGAGAAAGGTGACTCACCTGTTGACGTCATCACACCCATCATTAACCTCCTGTTTCTCTCAGACCCATCTGACCCATCCACCGTGTTTGTCACACCGCGCAGCACTCCCAGTCTCAAGGAGGGCGACGACTTCCTGTTTAGATGTCTACTGACTGACCCATCTGTCACAAACCTCACTCTCCAATCAGAGGACAGGGTGCGCGGCCTGCCCCCAGGAATGAACATCACCTTTCACCCTCAAAAAGGAGCCCTGATCCGACACCTGAGAAGGTCCTTCAAAGGACGGTACAGCTGTTCAGGCTGGAGGGACGGAGAAGAGTTCAGGTCCAAACCTGTCGACCTGCAGGTTCTGCCCAGTAAGGCACCTGTTTGTCAAGACACCTGACCTTCCATCTGTCTGTCTTCACCTGTCTCCCTCTTTGCTTACTCCTTGCAGGGCTGCGTCACCCCCCCACCTTGTCCGTCAGTCAGGTTGTTGTCCTCCTTCTGGAAGGTGAGCGGTTTGAGGTCACCTGTCAGGCCAGTAATCCCTCCCATTTCTTCAGGGTCTTCTGGACCCACCCGCACATACAGGTGAGTGTCCAACTATCACCTGTGTCCTACCTCACCTCACTGTCTGCCTGACTGTGTTTTTGTTTCAGAACCTGAATGTTACCACTAGCCGTCGCTATGACAACAACTGCCTAACAATCAATACCACTCTGAACATCTCCTCCGTCAGCCAGAAGCATGGTGGACCATACACCTGTACTGCTGACAATGAAGCTGGGTCCTCAGTGGTGAACACATACCTGAGAGTGTTAGGTCGGTAAAGAATATCTACATAAACAATTGTCAAGACTACAGGACATGAATCAGAATGTATTCATGAAATCATGAGTGTGCCAAAGACTCTTAAGAATCTCCTGAGCTCAGCCCCTCTGAAGGCTCCTAAAGTCTTCTTCAAAATTTTTGTGCAAAAGGAAACATCTTGTCTTGTACCTGTGTCCAAAACATAGAGACTAGACAAGATAAATGACTAGTGACCAGTGGTCCTTGCGTCACACAGAATGAAGACCTTGGAAAGGTCAGTCCTTTGATGAATGAGGACAGGGTTGGCACATGTGTTAGAGCCTCCTCAGGAGTGTGTTGGAGTAGAGGATGCTATCCTGTTCATGCTGCATCAGGCCTACACCTACCTGGGTGAACCGTGAAGCTATGTCAAAATTATTTTCTTTGGTGTCTCTACTGCATTAAACAGGGATGGACTCCTCCCTGATCTAATGGGTAACAGATTACCTGGCTGAGAGACCACAATTTGTCAAACTGAAAAACTGTGTCTCAGGGACAGTTGAACCTGGGTCCCACAGAAGAAGTTAGCGCCGCTCCGCTGCAACGCCGCTCCGCTGCAACGCCGCTCCGCTGTAACGCCGCTCCGCTGTAACGCAGCTCCGCTGTAACGCAGCTCCGCTGTAGCTCCACTCTAGCGCCGCTCCGCTGTAACGCAGCTCCGCTGTAGCGCAGCTCCGCTGTAGCACAGCTCCTCCACTGTAACTTCGCTCCGCTGTAATGCCGCTTCGCTGTAGCGCAGCTCCGCCGTAACTCCGCTCCGCTGTAGCGCCGCTCCGCTGTAGCGCAGCTCTGCCATAGCTCCGCTCTGCTGTAGCGAAGCTCCACTGTAACATCACTCCGCTGTAGCGCAGCTCCGCCGTAACTCTGTTCCGCTGTAGCGCCGCCTCGCTGTAGTGCAGCTCCGCCATAACTCCGCTCCGCTGTAACTTCGCTCTGCTGTAACATTGCTCTGCTGTAGCGCAGCTCCACCGTAACGCCGTTCCGCCGTAGCGCAGCTCCGCCGTAACTCCACTCCGCTGTAGTGCAGTTTTGCCGTAACTCCGCTCCGCTGTAGCGCCGCTCCGCTGTAGCACCATATCCTTGGCGAGTCCTCTAGTCTCTCCTGAAGCGGAGCGCCATTGAACACAGCTTCCAAAATCATGCGATAGTTATTGCAAACTGTATGAAGCGCATCTTTTGGTCTGTATTTGGTCAAAACTACCATGGTGTTTTGTAGGATTATCTTTTAATTCTTCAACAACGGGTCAGTGAGCTATTTATTGGAATATTCTGTTTCTAAAAGCTCAGTTACATAAATATTCCACAATGAAATGCTTATCGTGGTTTATGTTTGCCGTACTAGTAGCAGTTCATCTTATTGTCATATTTTGGCATCATAAATTTCTCCACAATGTCGTCGTGACACACGTCTCAGGGACCTTGTGGAGCCTTAAGGGATTGTTGTAACAGGAACTGTCTTCAGAACAATGCTGACAAAACAAAGGATCTACTGGTGGCCTTCATAAGGTCACGGGTTCCCCACTCTACCTACCTACCTACCTACCTACCTACCTACCTACCTACCTACCTACCTACCTACCTACCTACCTACCTACCTACCTACCTACCTACCTACCGGCCTACCAGCCTACCTACCTACCTACCTACCTACCTACCTACTTACTTACCTACCTACCTACCTACCCACCCACCCACCTACGTAACAGGATCCAACCTTCTTCCTCCTCAGATCACCCCTACCTGAGAATCTACCTGTACCTGCAAACCACTGACACCCTGCAGGACATTAGCTACCTGTTAGCTAACTCCAGCAGCATGCCAGAGGAGGAGGAGTTAGCAGTTAACAGCAGCAGTTCCCTCAAAGGAAAGGGACATCTGGTTGCTAGCATGATCGCCGATGGAATACATGACAACAGCAGCGCTAATATTAGTGGCTTCAGCAGAGTGGAGGTGTATGAAGGTGAAGACATCACACTCACCTTCATCATGGAGGCATATCCACCAATCAGTCGGCACCACTGGATAACTCCAGCTCACATAAACAATAATGATGCCACTGTGTTTGAGAAGAGCTACTCTGCTAATGGATACAGGTAAGTTAACTGGTAGTCAGTAACTCTGAAAGCCTTTAAAATGCTAACAGCTGTAATACCAACCATCAATACCACCTAAACTATGGTGTCAAAAATTATTACCTTAACTCATTGATGATGGAGTATCACTGTTAGTAAAATTGTGTACTTCAAAGATTCTGGTACTGAATATGTGAAGAAGTGTCTGAAGTGTAATACTTCAGCTTCACCTTCAGTTTGCTTGAGGGGAACTTGGATGACGTCTCCATGGAGCTTAATTCAGGTTACATGATTCTACCTGCCCTATGTATTGATAAATGTCCTGAATTCATAGAGCGCTTTCTAGAGTTCTCCACTCCCCAGAGCGCTCTACAACACAACAGTCACTCACACACTGGTGGTGAGCAGCTACCTTGTAGCCTCAGTGGTCCTGGAGCACACTGACAGAGGTGGAAATGCCATGGACCAACACCACCAGGTCCCTCTGACCTCCACCAGGTCCCTCTGAACACATCCAGGTCCCTCTGACCACCACCAGGTCCCTCTGACCACCACCAGGTCCCTCTGAACACCACCAGGTCCCTCTGA
>SSNR01000038.1:1945569-1960007 GCA_006937965.1 Callopanchax toddi | reverse complement strand
ACAGGGATTAGGGTAACACAGGGATTAGGGTTAAACAGGGATTAGGGTAATACAGGGATTAGGGTTAAAACAGGGATTAGGGTAATACAGGGATTAGGGTTAAAACAGGGATTAGGGTAATACAGGGATTAGGGTAATACAGGGATTAGGGTTAAAACAGGGATTAAAGTAATACAGGGATTAGGGTTAAAACAGGGATTAGGGTTAAAACAGGGATTAGGGTAATACAGGGATTAGGGTTAAAACAGGGATTAGGGTTAAAACAGGGATTAGGGTAATACAGGGATTAGATGTAACACAGGAATAAGGGATACTACAGGTATTAGGAATGCTGTAGTCATTGGGAGTTTTTTTGGGATTAAGATTATAGTAGAGAAAAGGAATATGATTATTGCATAAATTTAGATTTTTTTAGGGATTGGGATTATAGTTTGGATTATGGATTAGAAATATTGTTGGGATCATATTTCTTTAAAGATTCCTATTGTTGGAATTAGGATTCTAAATACTGTAAGTATTAGGGTCCCGGTTGCTGTAGGGATTAGGATTGTTGTAGAGATTTGGCATAAAGTGATGTACGATTACATTTTAATACCAGTGGATAATTAACCAAAAGATTCTCTTCTCAGATTCTGCCAGACCTAATCCTGTCTTCACACTGGTTCTGATTGGTGCTCTGAGTGCTTCAGCCATCCTGCTCCTATTGGTTGTTTTTTACAAATGCAGACAGGTGAGTTTAAAGCAGGCAGGTGAGTTTAGGAATTTCCACAAACACAGAATCCTGAGCCTTCTTTTTTCAAACAGCTGATTTTCATATGTTGGTTAGGTCAAGCCTTTATAAATCGCACCATGTTCCTTTGATCATTGAATCCTGGGAATCAATGAGAAATGTAATGCAGTTTGATTAAAATTTGCTTGCAAATCAGTTTGATTTATTTACAAAGATAAAGGTGCAGGTGGGATTTTTCTGCTTCCCCTTTTAGACCAGGCACGTTCTCTCAGGTTATGTGTGTCCCTATTCTTCTGCTGCCGTATCAGCAAACCTCAGAGATGCAGAAAGGAAATGGCAAAAATCAAAAGAGCCGACTGATCTATTGAAGTTTCAGGCACTACTGTCCTCATTCTCTGCCAGCATCACCGAGGCAAAAAAGCTGCTCTAAAAACCTTCCCTTCCTCCAAACCATGTGAAGAACTACCGACCTGTCTCTCTCCTCCCCTTTCTGTCTAAAATCATTGAAAGGGCCTTCAAGCAGGTCACAGAATACCTCTCACTAAACAACCTCCTTGACCCAGACCAGTCTGGGTTCACTCCACTGAAACAGCTCTGTTAGCAGTGATAGAAGCCTTAAAAGAAGCAGATCGACTGTCAAGTCCTCAGTAGTGATCCTGCTCCACGTATTGGCTGCAATGACTCTGTTACCATGGCAACCTTTAGTCCATACTACCTAGCCTGGGCATCACAGGGAGCGCTCACTCCTGGTTTGAGTCATACCTCATGGCTCGGTCACTCCGGTCATCAGAGGACCATCAGCTAGCAGAGCTACACCACACTGGGACAGTCCAGACTCTTCTCATTTGTCGTTCCACGATGGTGGAATGACCTACCAAGCTACCAGAGCAGGGGCGTCCCTGTCCATCTTCAAGAACCTCCTGAAGACCCAGTTCTTCAGAGAACATCTTCTAGACTAGCTCCTACCTTCACTACTCCTCTGGACTCTCTTCATGCTCTTCACTCTATGCTGGTACTCTTTCCCCTCACTGTGACCTCTGGCAGAGCCTGACTGGTGTCTGTCCCTCTAAGTAGTTTGTTGTTAGCCTCAGTGGTAACTTCTTTATGTTATCATTTGAACGTTGGTTCGGATAAAAGTGTCTGATAAACTAAACTGTTTAATTACTGCATTCAGTCCGATGTGTTTTAGTTCAGTCCTGAAGGTTTCAGCGCTGCTGCACCTTTGTCACTAGGTAGAACCTGAAAGAGGGGAATTCTGGGGAAACTGAATATTCATGTAGAGTGTTTTCTTCTATCAGACACCAAAGTTTGAGATTCGCTGGAAGATCATTGAGAGCACCGATGGGAACACCTACACCTTTGTTGACCCCACTCAGCTGCCTTACAACCAGGAGTGGGAATTTCCTCGAGATCAACTGCGACTAGGTAAAATTCAACATACTGACTTCTACAAACTTACTGCTATATTTGATGTTTACACACCTGAAACCTAGCATTACCGTGGAAACATCTTGGTCTTCATCAACATGTCAGTATGTTTTGATGCGTCACCTTTCAGGGGCAGTTTTGGGTTCTGGGGCATTCGGGAAGGTTGTTGAAGCAACAGCATATGGTCTTGAAACGGAAAACAAAGCCACCAGGGTCGCTGTGAAGATGCTCAAACGTAAATTGACTGACCTTCATCATCATCCTCTTCCTCCCACAGTGTGACTATGTGAACTGATGCTTTGTTTTTTTTCCATCTACAGCAAGCGCTCACTCAGTGGAACGAGAGGCACTGATGTCAGAACTGAAGATCCTCAGCCATCTTGGTTACCATGACAACATTGTCAACCTACTGGGAGCGTGTACTCAAGGAGGTAAGTAGGACATTATTTAATAGAGTAAACCAAATATTTAGGAAGCTCAGAAAACACATAAGTGGTAGCAGGTTCTTGTCACAAGTAACTTCAGTTTGTAAGTTAAGGAATGTAATGATAATGGAGGTTTGTGCAGCTGTAGCCCAGCTTGTAGGCCTCGTCTGCATTCCCTTTACCCGCCGGTCTCCACGCCGCCCTTGACTCCTCTCCAGCCCAACAGCCACCCAACAAACATCCAGTTGTGAACCCGTCAGTGTCGTTATTTCTGGAGGGATGTTGTGGAACTGTTGGAAGCTCAGAGGAATGTTTGTTCAACATGATTGTCTGATGTTTGTTGCCGGGGTGTGACTATAGTCCTACCCTTATAAATGTCCATTTACCTACAAATACAAGACAGTGAAAGAGGGAGCTATCTGCTGCTGTGTCCAGGTTTACCACAATGTTGAAAAGTTTTTCCAGTTAATTGATTCAGTCTGTACCAGTCAAAACCAGTTTGAAACCATGTGGGTCTATTAAAACCAGTTTGTACCTTCTGAAAGTTCTGCTGAATGGTTAAAGTGACAGATTATTATTTTTTAAATCTCTCATGTTCCTTGTTAACCCTTGAACCATCTCTACCACTCAACAGGCCCCATGCTAATGATCACTGAATACTGTAGCCATGGCGACCTGCTCAACTTCCTGCGGGCTCACACTAAGGACTTCATGGCGTCCATGATAAATGTGGAGGAGGATGAGGCCTTTTATAAGAACATGGTGGTGCAGCACGCCAGACTCCGCAGGTCAGACGAATTATGGTATTCATACGAGAACTTTAACTGGTTATGGTTGTTTTCACACAAGAACAACAAGAACAGGCCTCATAGATTCACTAGTAGAGTACATCACAGTACAATACAGTACAGTATAATACATTACAGTACAGTATAGTACAGTACAGAACAGTACATTACAGTACAATACAGTACATTATAGTACATTACAGTACATTACAGTACAGTACAGTACAGTACATCACAGTACAGTACATTATAGTACAATACAGTACAGTATAATACATTACAGTACAGTATAGTCCAGTACAGAACAGTACAATTCAGTACATTACAGTACAATACAGTACATTATAGTACATTACAGTACAGTACATTACAGTACAGTACAGTACATCACAGTACAGTACATCACAGTACAGTACATTACAGTACAGTACAGTACAGTACAGTACATCACAGTACAGTACATTACAGTACAGTACATTACAGTACATTACAGTACAGTACAGTACATTACAGTACAGTACATCACAGTACAATACAGTACAGTACATTACAGTACAGTACAGTACAGTACATCACAGTACAATACAGTACAGCACAGTACATCACAGTACAGTACATTACAGTACAGTACAGAACAGTACATCACAGTACAGTACATTACAGTACAGTACATTACAGTACAGTACAGAACAGAACAGTACATCACAGTACAGTACATCACAGTACAGTACATTACGGTACAGTACATTACAGTACAGTACATTACAGTACATCACAGTACAGTACATTACAGTACAGTACATTACAGTACAGTACAGTACATCACAGTACAGTACATTACAGTACAGTACATTACAGTACAATACAGTACATCACAGTACAGTACATTACAGTACAATACATTACAGTACAGTACATCACAGTACAATACAGTACAGTACAGTACATCACAGTACAATACAGTACAGTACAGTACAGTACATCACAGTACAGTACATTACAGTGCATTACAGTACAATACATTACAGTACAGTGACCCCTTTATGGGTAAATCAGTTGTTGATTCAGTGAGGTTTTTGTGTGGAGTCAGGTGGAATCATGAGACATTTTATATAAACATCATGTAGATAAAGTTATACCTATAAAATGTCTAACATGAATATAGATTGAGTTCTGAAACGGTAATACAGTAGATCTCCATAGTGATGTAGGTCTGCAGGTATGATGGAAGCAGACCTTATAAATAAACAGTCACAGTGATTGAGTCTACAGGTGAAGGCAGGAGAAGAACCCATCCAACCTGAACTACAGAACCCCGTGATGACTCACCTTTAGAACCCAGTGATGACTCACCTTTAGTCACTGATTTGAATCATTATGTCTTATCTTATAGTGACAGCGGGATCTCTTGCTGGTCAGACTACCAGGAGATGCAGCCGGTTCTGAGTTCAGGACGAGCTGACCCAGGTAGGACTCCTGACTCACCTGAAGGCACCTGAGCCCCATTCTCAGCTCACCTGTAGCCCTAACCCTAACCGCTTCTGTTTCTCAGGAGAACACCTGGACAGTCTGTCTGTCTTTGACCTGATCAGGTTTTCCTACCAGGTGACTCAGGGGCTGGACTTCCTGTCCTCCAGGAATGTAAGGAGACACACACACACATACACAGACGCACGCACGCGCGTGTGTGTGTGTGTGTGCACGCACGCACACACACACACACACCGTCTCTGACCAGAGTCAAATGAGAACCTGAATGAGAACATGTTCCATGTCTCTTCAGATTGTAGAGCAGCTGCTCTTATTGGTACTTACCGTACTGACCTGAATATAAGACGACCCCCCTTTCCAAGACTAATCTTCAGAAAAAAGCTCAATTCACATTTTAAAGAAGCTATTTTTGTTGAAAATTTGAGAAAGTCATTTATATAACACCTTAATTACAGACCTTTAATATTTTTCTATTAATTCAATCGCAAACATCTGTAATTCATAGTCTAGTGTGTGTGTGGTTCTGTCAGGAAAGACTAGAGATCCTGAACAAAAACTACCATAGTGATGCAAACTGTCAGAACTTTGTTCATGACACGTCAGATCAAAAGTCTGCATGAGGCTTTTACTCACAGTCCTCTGATCAGCTGAGCTCACTAGGGATGTGAACCCCCCCAACTGAGGCCGACTCGATTCGTATCTCGATACGCTCCCAGCAATTTGATACGTTGACGATGGCGATACCGTGAAGCCTCTGCTGATACGGTTCAATACGATTCGTCCCTGCTGACGATCATTTAACTGTTTGAGTTCAATACGATTCACAATGCAATTTAAAACGATTCAACACATTACAGAGAATTTTGAAGTCCACATCTGGTTTTTAAACATTGTCTGGGGGGTAAAGGTGTGAGGGAGCTCCAGACAGGTGACACAGAGGGTTAAGGCTAGTTTATACTTCTCCGCCAGCGTCGTTACGGAGACACGCAACGCCATTATCCGTCAACGCAAGAGCTCTCCGACAGGCCCGCAAGGACGGACGGAGTCGAGCTCACTTTTCTAACTATCCGTCGAATGGGACGGAGAGCGCACGTCTCTGATTGGTCGGCTCAACACCTCGTGATCATTTCCAGCTTGACGCCGCTATCAACAGTGTAGTAATAGTAGAATCTCGGGGAAGCAGATATGGATCAGCTCGAGAAACATCTGGCAGAAGAAGTACAACATTTATATAATCCATCAGTGTCCCTCACAGGTTGAACAAGAGCTGCAGATTCGCTCGTGGCCTGTCTCGTCCTCACTGAACGGGCGGACATTCAACACACGCCGTCGTCTCCTCTCTCCTGTTTAATTCTTTTTAACAACATTGTTTGTTCCTCGAGATCAATCTGTTCAAACTCAATCAAAATTTGCTCTCTGTCGGCCATTACTGAGCTGAAGTAAACAAACTTTGCTCGACCGGAGGCATTACTGCAGAAAAGTTATGCGCCCTCTGCTGTCCTGGTGAAGAATTGCTTCACAACACTGACGGAGAAGTATAAATCAAAAACATCTCCGTCAATACGTGTGAGCGCAAACGTGCTGTCGGAGAAGTATAAACTAGCCTTTAGTCTGCTTCCCCGCTGCTGACAGGCACAAACACCGTGGAGTTGATCCGCCGTGCCTTCAGCCAAAGTGAGGAGGAGTCATCAGAGCAAAGAACCGGGCAGGACTGTACCACCACCATACGAGGGGGAGGGTTCAAATGAATTTGTCTAAATAAAGTAGAGACGTCTTATACATTTTATGAAGACAAAGGATTGTTTGTTTAATGTCTTAATGTTGAACAAAATACTGAGTAGTAAAGTACTTATTATATTTTAAAACGTTTTTATGTATTAAGATTTTAAAAGTTTTTGGGCCCCCTGACAGTCGTGGCCCTTAGAATCCTCCCCCCTCTACAGCGCCCCTGGACTGTGGGTGTGTGGGAGAAGGGACCTGATCCAAAAACAGCTGAGAACATTTCTAGGAAACAGAGAGATTTATAAAGCAGAGCTGGTAGAACGCAGAGTTTTCTAGGTCAGAAAATGAGTTTTGACTTTGACTTTGTGTTAGTGCTTTTTTTTGCTGAACTGAAGTCGACTTTTAGTGAGGATTTTAGGCAAAGATTTATAAATGAGGCCCCTGAAGTTCTCGTGTCCAAAGACCACTGGCCTCATTTCTACATCTTTGCATAGGATGAAGTTTCTTCAGATACACAAGCTGCTGATTCCTGGCATTTCAAACATGTCTCTCTCTCACCTGTCTCTCTCTAACCTGTCTATCTCTCACCTGTCTCTCTCTAACCTGTCTATCTCTCAGCTGTCTATCTCTAACCTGTCTCTCTCTCTAACCTGTCTTTCTCTCACCTGTCTATCTCTAACCTGTCTCTCTCTCACCTGTCTATCTCTAACCTGTCTCTCTCTAACCTGTCTCTCTCTAACCTGTCTCTCTCTCACCTGTCTCTCTCTAACCTGTCTCTCTCTCTAACCTGTCTTTCTCTAACCTGTCTATCTCTCACCTGTCTCTCTCTAACCTGTCTCTCTCTAACCTGTCTATCTCTCACCTGTCTCTCTCTAACCTGTCTCTCTCTAACCTGTCTCTTTCTAACCTGTCTCTCTCTAACCTGTCTCTCTCTAACCTGTCTATCTCTCACCTGTCTCTCTCTAACCTGTCTATCTCTCACCTGTCTCTCTCTAACCTGTCTATCTCTAACCTGTCTCTCTCTAACCTGTCTCTCTCTAACCTGTCTATCTCTCACCTGTCTCTCTCTAACCTGTCTATCTCTCACCTGTCTCTCTCTAACCTGTCTATCTCTAACCTGTCTCTTTCTAACCTGTCTCTCTCTAACCTGTCTATCTCTAACCTGTCTCTTTCTAACCTGTCTCTCTCTAACCTGTCTATCTCTAACCTGTCTCTCTCTAACCTGTCTCTCTCTAACCTGTCTATCTCTAACCTGTCTCTCTCTAACCTGTCTATCTCTAACCTGTCTCTTTCTAACCTGTCTCTCTCTAACCTGTCTATCTCTAACCTGTCTCTCTCTAACCTGTCTCTCTCTAACCTGTCTATCTCTAACCTGTCTCTCTCTAACCTGTCTCTCTCTAACCTGTCTCTCTCTCTCTCTTAGTGTATCCACAGAGACGTGGCTGCAAGGAACATCCTGCTGACGGATCATCACGTCGCTAAGATCTGTGACTTTGGTTTGGCTCGAGACATTCAGAACGATGACAGCTATATCGTTCAGGGAAATGTGTGTTTTCACCACACACGCACACTCACACACACACACACACACACACACACACACACACACACACACACATGCACGCACGAAGGCTAACACATTAACCAGGTGTCATTTCATTTTATAATTTGAATTGTAATTTAACAAAACCCAGAGGCAAATATCCAGTTCCAGACCAGGGTCAGATCAGGACCAGGTCTAAATCCAGGCCAGGTTCAGATCTTCATCCAGATCCAGAATAGGTCCAGGTCTTCTGAACCATTCAGGCCCAGAGAAACAAAGAGGTGTGTCTTACTTTGAAAGGCCCGTTTGCCGGTGAAGTGGATGGCTCCTGAGAGTATCTTTGAGTGTGTCTACACAGTTCAGAGTGACGTCTGGTCCTACGGAGTCCTGCTGTGGGAGATCTTCTCTCTCGGTAACCATGGCAATGCCACACACACCTCATTTTTAAACTTTGATCTGAAAACAACCCGAACCTTTCTATCTTCTCAGGTAAGAGTCCCTACCCCAACGTCGCTGTAGATACCAACTTTTACAAAATGATCAAAGATGGCCGCCACATGGAGCAGCCAGAGTTTGCTCCGAATGAAATGTAAGTTCAAATACTTTGTTGTTGTTGTTGCCAACATAAGACTTTATTTATAAAGCACTCTAAAAACCACAGACAGGCTTGTATGATGTAGAACATACAGACACTTCAAACACAACTAGAATCAGCCAAGAGCGTTTAAAACACACGAAAAACCTACAGTGATGGAGCCCGTCTGACATGCTGAATCAGAACATAGTCGTCTGCATAAAAGGGAAATTCAGTTTTCTGCATTAGGAAAGAAGCCTCCAAAAGAATGATGAGGGAAGAGCAGCAGAGGGAGTGAAAGAATAGATTAGATTAGATTAGATTAGAATAAAATAGAATAGAATCAGAATCTTTATTGTTATTGTAACAATGACACATTGAACCATGAAATTAAGGTACAGGTGAGAGGAGTGGTCTTTTCAGGATAAAGATTTAGAAACCACCTGTTTTAGCATTAGCTCAAAACACATTTCCAAAAAATGAGAATCAGGAAGTGAAAACGGTGAAAATATTTGAACACTTTGGGTCTCAGACACAGTCTCTGGGACTGATAGGACTGTTAGAAGAGCTTTAGGGAAAACAGAATTTGTGGGCACTTGTGTTTATACCTCAGTACAACGTAGTGGAATTGTTCTCTGCATTTGACCCGTCCCTGAGGGAGCAGAGGGCAGCCATTGGCGCCTGGGAGGCAGTTGGAGGTTCAGTATCTTGCCCGATGATACTTCAACACATGGCCGGGGTTTGAACCCACACTCTCCCACATGGGATGTGATCTCTCTGCCACTGAGCCACGGTCGCCTCGAAGAAAGTGGGTTTAGCAGAATACGGACCTTAAACCACTCACCTTTTTGCTCAGGTATCACTTGATGACCAGCTGTTGGTGCCTGGAGCCAACCCACAGACCAACATTTAAAATGATTGGTCAGCTCATCAACAGACTCCTCCCCTTCACAAATGATGGATTGCTACATTACTATGATCAGGTGAGAAAAGAGCTCTGGGTCCTCAGTCCTGTCTGATAGACTGATTATTGTCCTTATTACATCATCCCTCTTTTCTGTTCAGGTGACATACAAAAATATAGACGAGTGCAGAGAAGAAGAAGAAGAAGAAGAAGAAGAAGAAGAAGAAGAAGAAGAAGAAGAAGAAGAAGAAGAAGACAAAAAGGTGAGAAGAGAAATGCTGAAGAGAAAGAAGATGATCTGGACAAATGAACTTGTTTGTTTTTGAACTCACTCATTCTGAATTTAAACTCTTTACTGGTGTTTTAATTAGCACATGACATCAGCTACGGCAGCAATGCATTATGGTCCAAGTTTGTCTCTGAACTTCTTGTTGAGATCCAGTTTTTATTTCCTGTCCTGCTCACAGGTCACCATGACAACAGAGAGGGGTGAAGCTGAAAATCTTCTACCAACTCTTCTGATCCACTCAGCCAATCAGAATGCTTGTATTGAGTGAAAACTTTATTGATCTGGACGAAGCAGAACCTGCTAGCTGAGGCTTCTTAAACCTTGGATTTCTGACAAACAGGAACAAAATCCCCAAGTTGTGAAGAGTTTCAGCTGAACTTTAGAGATGAAGACATGGTGATCCTGGTAAAGGTTTTGTTACGTATAAAAACAGAATCTTCTCCTTGTTTTGTTTCTGTTGAACTGATTTTTATTGACATTTATCTGAAGCATGTTAAAACCCACAGCTGCCTTTTATACTCAGGAGTTGATGCTTTTATTCTATAAAATTCTAATGTTGATTTTTTTTCCGAATCACAGCTAACTCTCTTTTTTACAGAATAAATTCTAATAAAAAATATAATTTGTTTCTTCTGAAGTTTATTTTCTAGTTTGTAGACTTGATTTTTTTGAGCTCCTCCGTGAACCGTCCCCTTATCGTGGTGGAGGAGTTTGAGTGCCCTAATGATCCTAGGAGCTAGGTGGTCTACCCCTGGTAGGGTCACCCATTACAAATTGGTCCTAGGTGAAGGTGAGACAAAGTTCAGTTCAGAAGACTCTTCATGAGAGTGAAATCAATGAGCCAGTGAACCCAGCCTGGAGGGTTACGGGGTCCCACCCCGGTAGGGGAGAGTGGCTGGTCTGGTAACCGGAGGGTCGCCAGTTCGATCCCCAGCTCCATTTGGGTTAGATTGTCGTTGTGTCCTTGGGCAAGACACTTCACCCATCTGACTGTGTGTGAATGTTGGTGGTGGTTAGAAGGGCTGATGGTCAGAATGGCAGCCTCTCTTCTGTCAGACTGCCCCAGGGCAGCTGTGACCTCAGACGTAGTTTACCTCCACCAGAGTGTGAGAGAATAATGCAACTCTGTGAAGCGCTTTGATTGTCCTAAAAAGTGCTACTTGTATATAAATCCAATGCATTATTATTATTAATAATTCTACACATCAAACAGTAAAGGAATCATAAAGTCTTCATAAGGAGACCTTAGAATAATATCAATATAATCAGATAAAAATAAACAACCACAATGTGGTCACAAGAGGAGTAAGAGTTTCAATTCAGACAACAAACAATAACCAAGCAAGTCATGACAATCAGCTCAACTAATGAAGTGAATTAACAACAAAATAAAGTCAAATCCACTGATATGTCCATCAGAATAAGGTCAGTTATGATTTTAGGACACTATAGGTCACTTTGGTATTAACAGGAACAAAACAGGCTGTCTGCTCTCAGAGACGTTTATCACCTGTTGGCTTTCAAAGATCAGCTTCCTGTTCTACCTGTCAGGGCAGGGCAGGGGGCGGAGCCAGACTCCAGCTTGATTTATAGCTGCTGGACTTTAGATTATGAACAATTAGCAGATAGCAGGAGATGTGAGATGAAACTGGGACTGAGCAGGAATAGAAACAGGACCAGTTTAAAGGTGTATAAAACCGGTAAACCAACATGTAGAAGACATGCTGAGGTCTTTAAAATGATGTTTATGGTGATACTGGTAAAGGTTTCAGACCCTGAGTGGAGCAGGATAATAAATAATAATCCCTGACCTCCTGACCTCTCTCAGCAGCATTAATAATTGTCAGCTGATAATGAGACTGACTCGATAAAAGCTGATCACAGATCAGATTTCTAGCCCGAGGGGACAAACGTCAGCTGTTGTTTCTGCAGCAGGTAAATGTACTGGTTGAGCTTCAGTGTTTGTGGCGTTTTGATGACGTGTTTCTGTGATTTTAATGTTTTAGTGAGACATACTAAAGAACGTGTTGTATTGTATCAGAGCTCTACCTTGGCAGTGGGTCTAACAACAAAACCTGAGTAGATTAGGAGTCATATTCATGATGCCTTCAGGGTCACGGAGCTCCACTTCCTTCCATCTTTCTTTTCATTCGCTGTTGGATTGTTCCATCTGTTTATGTTGACCTTCATGTGTTTGTCAGACCATTTGACCTAAAGTGACTTAATGATATGGTGACAAAGATGAGGCTAACGACAAACTACTTAGAGGGACAGACACCAGTCAGGCTCGGCCAGAGGTCACGGTGAGGGGAAAGAGTACCAGCATAGAGTGAAGAGCATGAAGAGAGTCCAGAGGAGTAGTGAAGGTAGGAGCTAGTCTAGAAGATGTTCTCTGAAGATCTTCAGGAGGTTCTTGAAGATGGACCTACCCTGCTCTGTAGCTTGGTAGGTCATTCCACCATCGTGGAACGACACATGAGAAGAGTCTGGACTGTCCCAGCGTGGTGTAGCTCTGCTAGCTGATGATTAAATGTGGACTGGACTCATTTCAGCCGTTTGTATCAGCGATCTCATTCTTTCAGTCATTACCTAAAGGTCATGACCAGGTAAGGATTGGAACGTAGATCGACCGGTAAATCTAGAGCCTGGTTTCCTGGTTCAGCTTCTACACTGCTGCCATGATCCACCATGATCTCCTCACTAGTGGACCCACTAAGACCCTCAGATCCCCGTCCTTCTTCCACCTGCGCTCGGCCTTTCTGCATCTCGTCTTAGGGACAGGTTTAGGGTGCCACATGCTTAATGGTGCTACACAGTCCAGAGCATTAATGCAGGTATCATGAAGTAGTGATGTCATCTCACCAGCCCAGAGCTGGTTTCAAAAAAATCATTGACCAAAGACTTATCAGGACAAAAGCCACGAATGTTAAAATCTCCAACATGGTCATAGTCGGACATCATCTTAGCCAAAAGGAGTCGTGGTTAGAGCTTGGTCTGGTGGAGAGCGTCCACAGTCAGGATGAAGTCCTCAGCTGATTCCAGTCAAACCTTTCCTCCTCCTCAACCTAATCCACTCTTTTAGGATGTCTCGGCGCCTGTCGTCTCTGGAGTTTCTTCTCTGCATCATTTCGACTCTTCTTCTCATCTGCTGTGCAGCTCTGATTGTTGTTTCTTGGACGGCCCTGAAGCCTACAGGTAATCAGTCTCCTGTTAGTCACACGAACAGGGTCAGGAGGTGCTGTAGTGACTATGTCATTTATTGTGCATCCAGGTAACGATGAACCTGTGCAGCTGTGGGGTCAGGTGGCGATCACAGCTGGAGCTGAGTTCACTGAAGAGCTGAGAAACTCCAGCAGTCAGACGTTTAAATCCTTGGCCTTCGACATCCAGCAGCTGGTAAGTCAATGGGCTTTTATTGTGAAACATCACAGGAACACACTGCAGGGGCTTTTGTTTTCAACAAGGCTGTGAGCCAGTCAAGTCTTAGCCTTATAGTAAGTCTCACCTCGCTATCTGGATCTGGGTCACAGAGGCAGCATCCCCAGTAGGGACTCCCAGACTGTCCTCTCTCCAGCCTCCTCTACCAGCTCCTCTGGTGGAACCCCAAGGTGTTCCCAGGACAATCTGTATGTCCTCCTGTGTTCTGGACCAACCTGGGGCCTCCTGCTGGCAGAACACACATGAAACACCTCAGGGAGACATCCAGGAGACATCCAGGTAACTTCCAGGAGACTTCCAGGAGACATCCTGGAGACATACAGGAGACATCCAGGAGACATCCAGAAGACTTCCAGGAGACATCCTGGAGACATCCAGGTAACTTCCAGTAGACTTCCAGGAGACATCCTGGAGACATACAGGAGACATCCAGGAGACATCCTGGAGACATCCAGGAGACATCCAGGTAACGTCCAGGAGACATCCAGGAAACATCCTGGAGACATCCAGGAGACATCCAGGAAACATCCTGAAGACATCCAGGAGACATCTTGGAGACATCCAGGTAACTTCCAGGAGGCTTCCAGGAGACATCCTGAAGACATACAGGAGACATCCAGGTAACTTCCAGGAGACATCCAGGTAACTTCCAGGAGACATCCTGGAAACATCCAGGAGACATCCAGGTAACTTCCAGGAGACATCCAGGTAACTTCCAGGAGACATCCAGGTAACTTCCAGGAGACATCCAGGTAACTTCCAGGAGACATCCTGGAAACTTCCAGGAGACATCCAGGTAACTTCCAGGAGACATCCTGGAAACATCCAGGAGACATCCAGGTAACTTCCAGGAGACATCCTGGAAACATCCAGGAGACATCCAGGTAACTTCCAGGAGACATCCTGGAGACATACAGGAGACATCCAGGTAACTTCCAGGAGACATCCTGGAGACATCCAGGAGACATCCAGGAGACTTCCAGGAGACATCCAGGAGACATCCTGACCCGAGGCCTGAAGCAGACCGAGGACATTTATTATAGGCATTAAAAAAACAGGTGTGTGTGTGCGTGCGCGCGTGTGTGTGTGTGTGTGTGTGTGTGTGT
>SSNR01000038.1:1934267-1945543 GCA_006937965.1 Callopanchax toddi | reverse complement strand
CACACACACACACACACACACACACACACACACACACACACACATGCACGCACGAAGGCTAACACATTAACCAGGTGTCATTTCATTTTATAATTTGAATTGTAATTTAACAAAACCCAGAGGCAAATATCCAGTTCCAGACCAGGGTCAGATCAGGACCAGGTCTAAATCCAGGCCAGGTTCAGATCTTCATCCAGATCCAGAATAGGTCCAGGTCTTCTGAACCATTCAGGCCCAGAGAAACAAAGAGGTGTGTCTTACTTTGAAAGGCCCGTTTGCCGGTGAAGTGGATGGCTCCTGAGAGTATCTTTGAGTGTGTCTACACAGTTCAGAGTGACGTCTGGTCCTACGGAGTCCTGCTGTGGGAGATCTTCTCTCTCGGTAACCATGGCAATGCCACACACACCTCATTTTTAAACTTTGATCTGAAAACAACCCGAACCTTTCTATCTTCTCAGGTAAGAGTCCCTACCCCAACGTCGCTGTAGATACCAACTTTTACAAAATGATCAAAGATGGCCGCCACATGGAGCAGCCAGAGTTTGCTCCGAATGAAATGTAAGTTCAAATACTTTGTTGTTGTTGTTGCCAACATAAGACTTTATTTATAAAGCACTCTAAAAACCACAGACAGGCTTGTATGATGTAGAACATACAGACACTTCAAACACAACTAGAATCAGCCAAGAGCGTTTAAAACACACGAAAAACCTACAGTGATGGAGCCCGTCTGACATGCTGAATCAGAACATAGTCGTCTGCATAAAAGGGAAATTCAGTTTTCTGCATTAGGAAAGAAGCCTCCAAAAGAATGATGAGGGAAGAGCAGCAGAGGGAGTGAAAGAATAGATTAGATTAGATTAGATTAGAATAAAATAGAATAGAATCAGAATCTTTATTGTTATTGTAACAATGACACATTGAACCATGAAATTAAGGTACAGGTGAGAGGAGTGGTCTTTTCAGGATAAAGATTTAGAAACCACCTGTTTTAGCATTAGCTCAAAACACATTTCCAAAAAATGAGAATCAGGAAGTGAAAACGGTGAAAATATTTGAACACTTTGGGTCTCAGACACAGTCTCTGGGACTGATAGGACTGTTAGAAGAGCTTTAGGGAAAACAGAATTTGTGGGCACTTGTGTTTATACCTCAGTACAACGTAGTGGAATTGTTCTCTGCATTTGACCCGTCCCTGAGGGAGCAGAGGGCAGCCATTGGCGCCTGGGAGGCAGTTGGAGGTTCAGTATCTTGCCCGATGATACTTCAACACATGGCCGGGGTTTGAACCCACACTCTCCCACATGGGATGTGATCTCTCTGCCACTGAGCCACGGTCGCCTCGAAGAAAGTGGGTTTAGCAGAATACGGACCTTAAACCACTCACCTTTTTGCTCAGGTATCACTTGATGACCAGCTGTTGGTGCCTGGAGCCAACCCACAGACCAACATTTAAAATGATTGGTCAGCTCATCAACAGACTCCTCCCCTTCACAAATGATGGATTGCTACATTACTATGATCAGGTGAGAAAAGAGCTCTGGGTCCTCAGTCCTGTCTGATAGACTGATTATTGTCCTTATTACATCATCCCTCTTTTCTGTTCAGGTGACATACAAAAATATAGACGAGTGCAGAGAAGAAGAAGAAGAAGAAGAAGAAGAAGAAGAAGAAGAAGAAGAAGAAGAAGAAGAAGAAGAAGACAAAAAGGTGAGAAGAGAAATGCTGAAGAGAAAGAAGATGATCTGGACAAATGAACTTGTTTGTTTTTGAACTCACTCATTCTGAATTTAAACTCTTTACTGGTGTTTTAATTAGCACATGACATCAGCTACGGCAGCAATGCATTATGGTCCAAGTTTGTCTCTGAACTTCTTGTTGAGATCCAGTTTTTATTTCCTGTCCTGCTCACAGGTCACCATGACAACAGAGAGGGGTGAAGCTGAAAATCTTCTACCAACTCTTCTGATCCACTCAGCCAATCAGAATGCTTGTATTGAGTGAAAACTTTATTGATCTGGACGAAGCAGAACCTGCTAGCTGAGGCTTCTTAAACCTTGGATTTCTGACAAACAGGAACAAAATCCCCAAGTTGTGAAGAGTTTCAGCTGAACTTTAGAGATGAAGACATGGTGATCCTGGTAAAGGTTTTGTTACGTATAAAAACAGAATCTTCTCCTTGTTTTGTTTCTGTTGAACTGATTTTTATTGACATTTATCTGAAGCATGTTAAAACCCACAGCTGCCTTTTATACTCAGGAGTTGATGCTTTTATTCTATAAAATTCTAATGTTGATTTTTTTTCCGAATCACAGCTAACTCTCTTTTTTACAGAATAAATTCTAATAAAAAATATAATTTGTTTCTTCTGAAGTTTATTTTCTAGTTTGTAGACTTGATTTTTTTGAGCTCCTCCGTGAACCGTCCCCTTATCGTGGTGGAGGAGTTTGAGTGCCCTAATGATCCTAGGAGCTAGGTGGTCTACCCCTGGTAGGGTCACCCATTACAAATTGGTCCTAGGTGAAGGTGAGACAAAGTTCAGTTCAGAAGACTCTTCATGAGAGTGAAATCAATGAGCCAGTGAACCCAGCCTGGAGGGTTACGGGGTCCCACCCCGGTAGGGGAGAGTGGCTGGTCTGGTAACCGGAGGGTCGCCAGTTCGATCCCCAGCTCCATTTGGGTTAGATTGTCGTTGTGTCCTTGGGCAAGACACTTCACCCATCTGACTGTGTGTGAATGTTGGTGGTGGTTAGAAGGGCTGATGGTCAGAATGGCAGCCTCTCTTCTGTCAGACTGCCCCAGGGCAGCTGTGACCTCAGACGTAGTTTACCTCCACCAGAGTGTGAGAGAATAATGCAACTCTGTGAAGCGCTTTGATTGTCCTAAAAAGTGCTACTTGTATATAAATCCAATGCATTATTATTATTAATAATTCTACACATCAAACAGTAAAGGAATCATAAAGTCTTCATAAGGAGACCTTAGAATAATATCAATATAATCAGATAAAAATAAACAACCACAATGTGGTCACAAGAGGAGTAAGAGTTTCAATTCAGACAACAAACAATAACCAAGCAAGTCATGACAATCAGCTCAACTAATGAAGTGAATTAACAACAAAATAAAGTCAAATCCACTGATATGTCCATCAGAATAAGGTCAGTTATGATTTTAGGACACTATAGGTCACTTTGGTATTAACAGGAACAAAACAGGCTGTCTGCTCTCAGAGACGTTTATCACCTGTTGGCTTTCAAAGATCAGCTTCCTGTTCTACCTGTCAGGGCAGGGCAGGGGGCGGAGCCAGACTCCAGCTTGATTTATAGCTGCTGGACTTTAGATTATGAACAATTAGCAGATAGCAGGAGATGTGAGATGAAACTGGGACTGAGCAGGAATAGAAACAGGACCAGTTTAAAGGTGTATAAAACCGGTAAACCAACATGTAGAAGACATGCTGAGGTCTTTAAAATGATGTTTATGGTGATACTGGTAAAGGTTTCAGACCCTGAGTGGAGCAGGATAATAAATAATAATCCCTGACCTCCTGACCTCTCTCAGCAGCATTAATAATTGTCAGCTGATAATGAGACTGACTCGATAAAAGCTGATCACAGATCAGATTTCTAGCCCGAGGGGACAAACGTCAGCTGTTGTTTCTGCAGCAGGTAAATGTACTGGTTGAGCTTCAGTGTTTGTGGCGTTTTGATGACGTGTTTCTGTGATTTTAATGTTTTAGTGAGACATACTAAAGAACGTGTTGTATTGTATCAGAGCTCTACCTTGGCAGTGGGTCTAACAACAAAACCTGAGTAGATTAGGAGTCATATTCATGATGCCTTCAGGGTCACGGAGCTCCACTTCCTTCCATCTTTCTTTTCATTCGCTGTTGGATTGTTCCATCTGTTTATGTTGACCTTCATGTGTTTGTCAGACCATTTGACCTAAAGTGACTTAATGATATGGTGACAAAGATGAGGCTAACGACAAACTACTTAGAGGGACAGACACCAGTCAGGCTCGGCCAGAGGTCACGGTGAGGGGAAAGAGTACCAGCATAGAGTGAAGAGCATGAAGAGAGTCCAGAGGAGTAGTGAAGGTAGGAGCTAGTCTAGAAGATGTTCTCTGAAGATCTTCAGGAGGTTCTTGAAGATGGACCTACCCTGCTCTGTAGCTTGGTAGGTCATTCCACCATCGTGGAACGACACATGAGAAGAGTCTGGACTGTCCCAGCGTGGTGTAGCTCTGCTAGCTGATGATTAAATGTGGACTGGACTCATTTCAGCCGTTTGTATCAGCGATCTCATTCTTTCAGTCATTACCTAAAGGTCATGACCAGGTAAGGATTGGAACGTAGATCGACCGGTAAATCTAGAGCCTGGTTTCCTGGTTCAGCTTCTACACTGCTGCCATGATCCACCATGATCTCCTCACTAGTGGACCCACTAAGACCCTCAGATCCCCGTCCTTCTTCCACCTGCGCTCGGCCTTTCTGCATCTCGTCTTAGGGACAGGTTTAGGGTGCCACA
Organism: Callopanchax toddi; assembly: GCA_006937965.1. Lineage (NCBI taxonomy): Eukaryota > Metazoa > Chordata > Actinopteri > Cyprinodontiformes > Nothobranchiidae > Callopanchax > Callopanchax toddi. The sequence goes on along the minus strand of SSNR01000038.1, from coordinate 1,941,011 downwards.
TGCTTAATGGTGCTACACAGTCCAGAGCATTAATGCAGGTATCATGAAGTAGTGATGTCATCTCACCAGCCCAGAGCTGGTTTCAAAAAAATCATTGACCAAAGACTTATCAGGACAAAAGCCACGAATGTTAAAATCTCCAACATGGTCATAGTCGGACATCATCTTAGCCAAAAGGAGTCGTGGTTAGAGCTTGGTCTGGTGGAGAGCGTCCACAGTCAGGATGAAGTCCTCAGCTGATTCCAGTCAAACCTTTCCTCCTCCTCAACCTAATCCACTCTTTTAGGATGTCTCGGCGCCTGTCGTCTCTGGAGTTTCTTCTCTGCATCATTTCGACTCTTCTTCTCATCTGCTGTGCAGCTCTGATTGTTGTTTCTTGGACGGCCCTGAAGCCTACAGGTAATCAGTCTCCTGTTAGTCACACGAACAGGGTCAGGAGGTGCTGTAGTGACTATGTCATTTATTGTGCATCCAGGTAACGATGAACCTGTGCAGCTGTGGGGTCAGGTGGCGATCACAGCTGGAGCTGAGTTCACTGAAGAGCTGAGAAACTCCAGCAGTCAGACGTTTAAATCCTTGGCCTTCGACATCCAGCAGCTGGTAAGTCAATGGGCTTTTATTGTGAAACATCACAGGAACACACTGCAGGGGCTTTTGTTTTCAACAAGGCTGTGAGCCAGTCAAGTCTTAGCCTTATAGTAAGTCTCACCTCGCTATCTGGATCTGGGTCACAGAGGCAGCATCCCCAGTAGGGACTCCCAGACTGTCCTCTCTCCAGCCTCCTCTACCAGCTCCTCTGGTGGAACCCCAAGGTGTTCCCAGGACAATCTGTATGTCCTCCTGTGTTCTGGACCAACCTGGGGCCTCCTGCTGGCAGAACACACATGAAACACCTCAGGGAGACATCCAGGAGACATCCAGGTAACTTCCAGGAGACTTCCAGGAGACATCCTGGAGACATACAGGAGACATCCAGGAGACATCCAGAAGACTTCCAGGAGACATCCTGGAGACATCCAGGTAACTTCCAGTAGACTTCCAGGAGACATCCTGGAGACATACAGGAGACATCCAGGAGACATCCTGGAGACATCCAGGAGACATCCAGGTAACGTCCAGGAGACATCCAGGAAACATCCTGGAGACATCCAGGAGACATCCAGGAAACATCCTGAAGACATCCAGGAGACATCTTGGAGACATCCAGGTAACTTCCAGGAGGCTTCCAGGAGACATCCTGAAGACATACAGGAGACATCCAGGTAACTTCCAGGAGACATCCAGGTAACTTCCAGGAGACATCCTGGAAACATCCAGGAGACATCCAGGTAACTTCCAGGAGACATCCAGGTAACTTCCAGGAGACATCCAGGTAACTTCCAGGAGACATCCAGGTAACTTCCAGGAGACATCCTGGAAACTTCCAGGAGACATCCAGGTAACTTCCAGGAGACATCCTGGAAACATCCAGGAGACATCCAGGTAACTTCCAGGAGACATCCTGGAAACATCCAGGAGACATCCAGGTAACTTCCAGGAGACATCCTGGAGACATACAGGAGACATCCAGGTAACTTCCAGGAGACATCCTGGAGACATCCAGGAGACATCCAGGAGACTTCCAGGAGACATCCAGGAGACATCCTGACCCGAGGCCTGAAGCAGACCGAGGACATTTATTATAGGCATTAAAAAAACAGGTGTGTGTGTGTGTGTGTGTGTGTGTGTGTGTGTGTGTGTGTGTGTGTGTGTGTGTGTGTGTGTGTGTGTGTGTACGTGTGTGTGTGTGTGTGTGTAGACAGGACCTAACCATTACCTTCTGACAGGTGTCAAAGGCATTTGGAGTCAGTCAGCTGGCGCGGATTTACAGATCCTGTCAGGTCCAGTATTTCAGGTCAGACACGATCAATCGCTTTAAGAATCATCAATCAGTTGAACTAATTACTATAGAGGAGTAACACTGGGTCCTCTAACATCTTCTTAGATGTTCTGATTGCTGTTGATTGATGATGGTTTAAACACTGATGAGCTAAACTTGTGATCGATCTGTTCTTCAGTCTGGGCAGTGTGCTGGTCACCTTCCACCTCTGGTTTGACCAGGAGATTGACACTAAGGAGGTGGAGCAGCAGCTGAGGGCGGGGCTTCAGCTGTCAGTGGGAGGGCCATTAGAGATCGACACCAGCAACATCCAGATTACAGGTGAGTGTGTGACATCATGACATCATCAGAAGATTGTCAGCAAAAACAAGTCAGTTTCTGACAAAACAAATGTAAATAAATCCTGTCATTCCTCTAAGTAGTTTGTTGTTAGACTCAATGTGTTACATAATGAAGTCAGGTTGGATAGAAGCATAACCATAACAGACCTTTCAGGTGTTGAACGTCCAGGGCCGTGTCCCCCTGGTCAGTCCTCCTGTGCTGACGGGTCCATGTGCATTCTGACTGATCTTCTCTGTGATGGAGTGGATGACTGTCTGGATGGATCTGATGAAGCTGCTGCACGCTGTGGTCAGTAACAGTTTCCAGAGGTTTCACTTTATTTACATGAGCAGCCAGATTCAGACTGTCTCATCTCCATAGCAACAACGTGTGACGGACAGTTTGTGTTGGGAGGACCCAACGGATTCTTCAGCTCTTCACAGTCAGAGACATACAACAACAGGAGCTTCTGCCGCTGGATCATCAGGTGGGTCCTCATACAGTTACACATTAGTAGCACAAAGATAGACAATAACACACAGAAAGACACAGCAACGCACAATATTACTGCTGATGGTTCCTGGGTTGGGTCTTGGGAATTTAGAGTTTCTGATTGATGGCAAAGGTTACTGATGTCACTGAAGGAGTTTTACATTTAGAGTCCAGATTAGATCGATGACAGATGATTTCAGTACTTTAGAACCAACAGTCACACATCAACACAATTTCCACACTTCTTAAAAAGATATCCATATTCAGCTCTGCTCAGATTTTCTTTACTGATCTTGAAAGAAGCACATTCACATGAAACGTTTTAATGAAAACAGCAGCTCCTGCTGGGGGGTCAGTCTCTTTAGGTTGGAGCCTCCATGCTGATGTTTCAGATAAGGCAGAACCAGCAAGAACCGTACTGGGACCTGGTTCAGTCTTTAGACCTATTGTGATGGGTCAGTCCAAGGTAGTGGTGGTGAGATCCAGTCCATGTTTTCAGGTTTTCACAGTCTGGGAAAAGAATTGTTTCTTTACATGTGATGTTTACCTGTTGTTTGTTTACTTGTTGTTTGTTGTCCTGTGATGTTTACCTGTTGTTTACTAGTTGTTTGTTGTCCTGTGATGTTTACCTGTTTTTTACCTGTTGTCTACCTGTTGTTTACCTGTTGTTTGTTGTCCTGTGATGTTTACCTGTTGTTTACCTGTTGTTTACTTGTTGTTTGTAGTCCTGTTATGTTTACCTGTTTTTTACCTGTTGTCTACCTGTTGTTTACCTGTTGTTTGTTGTCCTGTGATGTTTACCTGTTGTTTNCTAACCTGTCTATCTCTAACCTGTCTCTCTCTAACCTGTCTCTCTCTAACCTGTCTATCTCTAACCTGTCTCTCTCTAACCTGTCTCTCTCTAACCTGTCTCTCTCTCTCTCTTAGTGTATCCACAGAGACGTGGCTGCAAGGAACATCCTGCTGACGGATCATCACGTCGCTAAGATCTGTGACTTTGGTTTGGCTCGAGACATTCAGAACGATGACAGCTATATCGTTCAGGGAAATGTGTGTTTTCACCACACACGCACACTCACACACACACACACACACACACACACACACACACACACACACACATGCACGCACGAAGGCTAACACATTAACCAGGTGTCATTTCATTTTATAATTTGAATTGTAATTTAACAAAACCCAGAGGCAAATATCCAGTTCCAGACCAGGGTCAGATCAGGACCAGGTCTAAATCCAGGCCAGGTTCAGATCTTCATCCAGATCCAGAATAGGTCCAGGTCTTCTGAACCATTCAGGCCCAGAGAAACAAAGAGGTGTGTCTTACTTTGAAAGGCCCGTTTGCCGGTGAAGTGGATGGCTCCTGAGAGTATCTTTGAGTGTGTCTACACAGTTCAGAGTGACGTCTGGTCCTACGGAGTCCTGCTGTGGGAGATCTTCTCTCTCGGTAACCATGGCAATGCCACACACACCTCATTTTTAAACTTTGATCTGAAAACAACCCGAACCTTTCTATCTTCTCAGGTAAGAGTCCCTACCCCAACGTCGCTGTAGATACCAACTTTTACAAAATGATCAAAGATGGCCGCCACATGGAGCAGCCAGAGTTTGCTCCGAATGAAATGTAAGTTCAAATACTTTGTTGTTGTTGTTGCCAACATAAGACTTTATTTATAAAGCACTCTAAAAACCACAGACAGGCTTGTATGATGTAGAACATACAGACACTTCAAACACAACTAGAATCAGCCAAGAGCGTTTAAAACACACGAAAAACCTACAGTGATGGAGCCCGTCTGACATGCTGAATCAGAACATAGTCGTCTGCATAAAAGGGAAATTCAGTTTTCTGCATTAGGAAAGAAGCCTCCAAAAGAATGATGAGGGAAGAGCAGCAGAGGGAGTGAAAGAATAGATTAGATTAGATTAGATTAGAATAAAATAGAATAGAATCAGAATCTTTATTGTTATTGTAACAATGACACATTGAACCATGAAATTAAGGTACAGGTGAGAGGAGTGGTCTTTTCAGGATAAAGATTTAGAAACCACCTGTTTTAGCATTAGCTCAAAACACATTTCCAAAAAATGAGAATCAGGAAGTGAAAACGGTGAAAATATTTGAACACTTTGGGTCTCAGACACAGTCTCTGGGACTGATAGGACTGTTAGAAGAGCTTTAGGGAAAACAGAATTTGTGGGCACTTGTGTTTATACCTCAGTACAACGTAGTGGAATTGTTCTCTGCATTTGACCCGTCCCTGAGGGAGCAGAGGGCAGCCATTGGCGCCTGGGAGGCAGTTGGAGGTTCAGTATCTTGCCCGATGATACTTCAACACATGGCCGGGGTTTGAACCCACACTCTCCCACATGGGATGTGATCTCTCTGCCACTGAGCCACGGTCGCCTCGAAGAAAGTGGGTTTAGCAGAATACGGACCTTAAACCACTCACCTTTTTGCTCAGGTATCACTTGATGACCAGCTGTTGGTGCCTGGAGCCAACCCACAGACCAACATTTAAAATGATTGGTCAGCTCATCAACAGACTCCTCCCCTTCACAAATGATGGATTGCTACATTACTATGATCAGGTGAGAAAAGAGCTCTGGGTCCTCAGTCCTGTCTGATAGACTGATTATTGTCCTTATTACATCATCCCTCTTTTCTGTTCAGGTGACATACAAAAATATAGACGAGTGCAGAGAAGAAGAAGAAGAAGAAGAAGAAGAAGAAGAAGAAGAAGAAGAAGAAGAAGAAGAAGAAGAAGACAAAAAGGTGAGAAGAGAAATGCTGAAGAGAAAGAAGATGATCTGGACAAATGAACTTGTTTGTTTTTGAACTCACTCATTCTGAATTTAAACTCTTTACTGGTGTTTTAATTAGCACATGACATCAGCTACGGCAGCAATGCATTATGGTCCAAGTTTGTCTCTGAACTTCTTGTTGAGATCCAGTTTTTATTTCCTGTCCTGCTCACAGGTCACCATGACAACAGAGAGGGGTGAAGCTGAAAATCTTCTACCAACTCTTCTGATCCACTCAGCCAATCAGAATGCTTGTATTGAGTGAAAACTTTATTGATCTGGACGAAGCAGAACCTGCTAGCTGAGGCTTCTTAAACCTTGGATTTCTGACAAACAGGAACAAAATCCCCAAGTTGTGAAGAGTTTCAGCTGAACTTTAGAGATGAAGACATGGTGATCCTGGTAAAGGTTTTGTTACGTATAAAAACAGAATCTTCTCCTTGTTTTGTTTCTGTTGAACTGATTTTTATTGACATTTATCTGAAGCATGTTAAAACCCACAGCTGCCTTTTATACTCAGGAGTTGATGCTTTTATTCTATAAAATTCTAATGTTGATTTTTTTTCCGAATCACAGCTAACTCTCTTTTTTACAGAATAAATTCTAATAAAAAATATAATTTGTTTCTTCTGAAGTTTATTTTCTAGTTTGTAGACTTGATTTTTTTGAGCTCCTCCGTGAACCGTCCCCTTATCGTGGTGGAGGAGTTTGAGTGCCCTAATGATCCTAGGAGCTAGGTGGTCTACCCCTGGTAGGGTCACCCATTACAAATTGGTCCTAGGTGAAGGTGAGACAAAGTTCAGTTCAGAAGACTCTTCATGAGAGTGAAATCAATGAGCCAGTGAACCCAGCCTGGAGGGTTACGGGGTCCCACCCCGGTAGGGGAGAGTGGCTGGTCTGGTAACCGGAGGGTCGCCAGTTCGATCCCCAGCTCCATTTGGGTTAGATTGTCGTTGTGTCCTTGGGCAAGACACTTCACCCATCTGACTGTGTGTGAATGTTGGTGGTGGTTAGAAGGGCTGATGGTCAGAATGGCAGCCTCTCTTCTGTCAGACTGCCCCAGGGCAGCTGTGACCTCAGACGTAGTTTACCTCCACCAGAGTGTGAGAGAATAATGCAACTCTGTGAAGCGCTTTGATTGTCCTAAAAAGTGCTACTTGTATATAAATCCAATGCATTATTATTATTAATAATTCTACACATCAAACAGTAAAGGAATCATAAAGTCTTCATAA
>SSNR01000038.1:1917685-1927744 GCA_006937965.1 Callopanchax toddi | reverse complement strand
GGGGGGGGGGGGGGGGGGCACCACATTCACCAAGCTGCACAGAACCTCCAGGAAGCCCTTCTCCCACTTCACCCACCATTGTTACAGTTCACATGCAGTGAGCCAGGGAGGATACACCAGACCTGTCTTTAAAATTCAGGTAAAGAAGGGCCCACGTTTGGTGGGCCTGCAAAATTGGACAGCCTTTGTTGAATTGCTGTAACATCATTGACATCAACTGCAACCAATGCTAGACGTAGCCCCTGAACTTTCACGGAGCCGTAGTGTAGAGCATCCATACGCTTCTTTCTTTGGACCATGTGACACCTTTCAAGTATGTAGTGGATGAGTGAACATCTCCTCTGGTGAACTCGATCATGTCTAACCTGATCTTCCATTTGTTCGGCAGCTGAGTTGTCAGGCTCCACCCCTCCTGGGACCGTGTGGCTGCTGACCCACCAATCAACAGTCGAGTTCGTGTCTGATGATTTTAACAACTTGTCAGGATTCAAAGCTACCTACAGCACTGCTAACACCTCTTCACTACCAGGTAGGACAGGCCAGAACCGGGCTGGAACCAGGGTCAGAACCAGAGTCAGAATCAGGGTCAGAACCAGACCAGAACCAGGTTCAAAGCCAGGGTCAGAATCAGGCCAGAACCAGGGTCAGAACCAGACCAGAACCAGGTTCAAATCCAGGGTCAGAACCAGGTTCAAATCCAGGGTCAGAACCAGGCCAGAACCAGGGTCAGAACCAGACCAGAACCAGGTTCAAATCCAGGGTCAGAACCAGACCAGAACCAGACCACAACCAGGTTCAAATCCAGGGTCAGAACCAGGCCAGAACCAGGTTCAAATCCAGGGTCAGAACCAGACCAGAACCAGGTTTGGATCCAGGATCAGAACCAGGGCCAGAACCAGGGTCAGAACAAGGGTCAGAACCAGGGTCAGAACCAGACCAGAACCAGGTTCAAATCCAGGGTCAGAACCAGGCCAGATCCAGGGTCAGAACCAGACCAGAACCAGGTTCAAATCCAGGGTCAGAACCAGGCCAGATCCAGGGTCAGATCCAGACCAGAACCAGGTCAGGACTGGACCTGTCTGATTCTTTGACCCTGGTGTGTTCTCGTTCCAGACCAGGAGAAGCTTAGCTGCAGCTTCCAGCAGGGTTTGTGTTTCTGGAGGCAGCAGCAAGACCACGATGGAGACTGGATCCGGGTCAACGGCTCCACCTTCCCTCCGTCAACAGGACCCAGCTCTGACCACACCCTGGGGAACAGCTCAGGTGAGTCCCAGTGGGAAGTCCCCACCTGTCATGCCATCCCTGACCTGAACCACCAATCTTTTCTGAAAGGCTTCTACATCGTCACTCCTCTGAGTCCCGGCCAATGGCAGAAGAGTTTCAGGATCCACAGCCTCTCATTGACTTCAGCCAGACAACCCATGTGTCTGAGCTTCTGGTAAACAACAAGAAATCAACACAACAAGTTATCTTCACGTGCTTCCTGGTTACAGGCAGGCAACACTAATCAAAAAGCATGTAAATGTAAACAAAGTATGAAGACAACAAATACCCACGGTCAAATGTTCAGAACTTTATTCAGCTCAGAATCTCAGAGAGGAGCGCTGCACAGATCGGACCTCAACCCTCACATCCTGTCTGTTACTCACATGATGACGACACCTCCCACTAAGGCAGCAAGGAGGTCATCAGTATCACTGTGTGTCCAGTTCACTCAACACACAGCACAGAAGGAGGAGTAAATCTGCCTCTGCTCAAAACGTCCTAAAAGAGACAAAAACCAACTGGTATGTAGATGTGAGAAATATATAGGTAAACAGGTAAACAAAACACCTTTCAAATTCAATAACATGTCCATAGAAAAGGCTCTAAATCCTAAAGAAACTGGCCAAATGTAAACAAAAAGCAACAAACAGGAAGTAAACATGTTTATAGCAAACAGGAAGTAAACATGTTTACAGCAAACAGGAAGTAAACATGTTTATAGCAAACAGGAAGTAAACATGTTTATAGCAATAAACAGGAAGTAAACATGTTTACAGCAAATAGGAAGTAAACATGTTTATAGCAATAAACAGGAAGTAAACATGTTTACAGCAAACAGGAAGTAAACATGTTTACAGCAAACAGGAAGTAAACATGTTTATAGCAATAAACAGGAAGTAAACATGTTTACGGCAAACAGGAAGTAAACATGTTTATAGCAATAAACAGGAAGTAAACATGTTTATGGCAAACAGGAAGTAAACATGTTTACAGCAAACAGGAAGTAAACATGTTTATAGCAATAAACAGGAAGTAAACATGTTTATAGCAAACAGGAAGTAAACATGTTTACAGCAAACAGGAAGTAAACATGTTTATAGCAACAAACAGGAAGTAAACATGTTTACAGCAAACAGGAAGTAAACATGTTTACAGCAAACAGGAAGTAAACATGTTTACAGCAAACAGGAAGTAAACATGTTTATAGCAATAAACAGGAAGTAAACATGTTTACAGCAAACAGGAAGTAAACATGTTTACAGCAAACAGGAAGTAAACATGTTCATAGCAATAAACAGGAAGTAAACATGTTTACGGCAAACAGGAAGTAAACATGTTTTTAGCAATAAACAGGAAGTAAACATGTTTATGGCAAACAGGAAGTAAACATGTTTACAGCAAACAGGAAGTAAACATGTTTACAGCAAACAGGAAGTAAACATATTTATAGCAATAAACAGGAAGTAAACATGTTTACGGCAAACAGGAAGTAAACATGTTTATAGCAATAAACAGGAAGTAAACATGTTTATGGAGAACAGGAAGTTAACATGTTTATAGCAATAAACAGGAAGTAAACATGTTTATGGCAAACAGGAAGTAAACATGTTTATAGCAATAAACAGGAAGTAAACATGTTTATGGCAAACAGGAAGTAAACATGTTTACAGCAAACAGGAAGTAAACATGTTTATGGCAAACAGGAAGTAAACATGTTTATGGCAAACAGGAAGTAAACATGTTTACAGCAACAAACAGGAAGTAAACATGTTTACAGCAACACACATGAAATAAACATGTTTACAGCAAACAGGAAGTGAACATGTTTACAGCAACAAACAGGAAGTAAACATGTTTACAGCAACAAACAGGAAGTAAACATGTTTACAGCAACACACAGGAAGTAAACATGTTTACAGCAAATAACAGGAAGTGAACATGTTTACAGCAACAAACAGGAAGTAAACATGTTTACAGCAACAAACAGGAAGTAAACATGTTTACAGCAACAAACAGGAAGTAAACATGTTTACAGCAACACACAGGAAGTAAACATGTTTACAGCAAACAGGAAGTAAACATGTTTACAGCAACAAACAGGAAGTAAACCTGTCTACAGCAACAAACAGGAAGTAAATATGTTTACAGCAACAAACAGGAAGTAAACATGTTTACAGGTACCACATGTTTGGTGAGGATGTCCACTGTCTCAGAGTTCTGCTACATTCATCGGACTCGGTTGATAGCGTGGTGTTCCAAAGAGATGGTAACTATGGCGACACCTGGAACTACGGACAGGTGACCCTCAACCTAACCTCAGAGACCACAGTCAGTGACATCACACAGGAAGTCCTCATGTCTGGTACTCTACTGGTAAACTGATCATGTGACTTCTGCAGGTGATATTTGAAGCTCAGAAGAGAGGAGGGATGTTTAACGACATTGCTCTGGATGACATCACATTGACATCTGATCCCTGTGGCCCCGCCCCCCCTGAGCCAACAAACGTCCCAGTTCCAACCACCACACCGCCCATACCAAGTAAAAGACCCAAGCTCTACACCAGCTTAGAGATCAGACCTCACCCAAAAACCAAACACACACACACACACACACACACACACACACACACACACACACACACACACACACACACACACACACACACACACACACACACACTGTCCTGGGGCAGACTGCCAGAGGCTGGAGTCACCTCACACAATCTGGCGCCTAACACCCTGAACATCCCTCCCAGTCTAGACCACAACACCACCAGGTGCTCTAGGGTCTCCTGTTGACCACAGAAAGGACACAGGAGTATCTAGTGTCAAGAGAGAACCACTCTCCTCCTGCTCACCAACAACAGCCGGTCTGACATCCAGAGAGGGAAAACTGTACTCACAGTCATCATTCCAGTGGTCAGATAGACCACAGTTCTCTCCAAAGGCTCTCAGTGGCACAGACAGAGACTTCCAGACCTCCTCCACCACCTTCTCCATCACTCTAGAGGACCTGATGTCAGTCAGCTCACTCAGGGCTTCAGAGGAGAAGGTCCTTAGATGTCCCAGTTTGACGATCCCCGCCTCAATGAACTTGTTCTTTAGTGTAGCTGAGGATAGTTAGGGTTAGTCCCTGTCCTCCCTGTAGCCACAGGAAGACACAAGGCTGAGGCTCTTATCCAGTGATGACCAGACCAGAAGAAGTTCACCAGGAGCTTTTGAACTTCTTCCAAGAGACCCGGGGGTGGAACCAGTACGACCAGTCTGTGCCACAGAAATGAGGCCACCAGGTAGTTTGCTATCAGGACTCGTCCCCTGTAGGACAGCTGGGGCAGCAGCCATTTCCACTTAGACAACTTAGCCTCCACCCTCTCCAGCACTCCCTCCCAGTTCTGTTTCTGAAACCTCTCACTACCGAGGTACAGTCCTAAGGTTTTAAGGCCTCTGGTTCCCCACCTCACCCCATCAGGCAGAGCAGGGACGTTACCAGAGTCCCAGTCCCCCACCAGACAGGCCTCACTCTTCTCCCAGTTCACTCTAGCTGAGGAGGCTTTCTCATATAGAGCTAAACTGTCTCTTAGCCCCTGGACGTCCTGCTGGTCCTGAATAAAAACATTGACATCATCAGCGTACGCTGACACCACTAATGGAGGACATGGGACTGATGTTGGCAGAAAGAGACCTTTCAGCTTCCTTCTCAGCATGGACAAGAGAGGCTCGATGGCCAAGCTGTATAGTTGTCCTGAGACGGGACAACCCTGTCTGATTCCTCTCTGGACTGGTACAGGACAGCTCAACCCCCCCACTACCTTCACTAAACAGCTGACCTGGTTATACAGCAGCTTGATCCCCGATAGTAAGACCTCCCCAACTCCAAAGGCCCTCAGTGTGGAGAACAGAAACCCATGGTCAACACGATCAAAGGCCTTCTCCTGATCAATGGAGACTATCCCCACATTAACACGATGTCATCTACACACATCAAACACGTCCCTCATTAAAAATAAACTGTCCAACATTGACTTGTCTGGGATGCAATAAGACTGATCAGGAGGAATTAAAACCTTAATAAAATCCTTTAGTCGGTTGGATAAAAGCTGAGAAGATCTTATAGTCTGTGCACAGCAGAGAGACTGGTCTCCAGTTCTTTAAACAGAGAGAGAGAGAGAGAGAGAGAGAGAGAGAGAGAGAGAGAGAGAGACTGGTCTCCAGTTCTTTAAACAGTGAGAGGGAGAGAGAGGGAGAGAGAGAGAGAGAGAGAGACTTGACTTTCAAAAATATTTATTTTAACAACACTTCAATAAAAATATACAATAATCACTCGTCAGTCTTTTCCTAAAATGTTAAAAATGTTCTTTGTCAGGGTTTAAAGTGAACCCTGAGGGATCCGTCTTCTTCCACTGAGCACAGGACCTGCCTGATCCCCCACAGATTTTTAAAAGTCTCCAGATTGGAAGTGAGTTTATAAAAAGCGTGTTCCACTTTTAGACGGGCCTCCACCAGGCCCTTCAGGCTCCTCTCCACATCAGTCCAGCTCTGTCCCAGCATCTGGTTTGTCCTGGTTTTCCAGATTGCCAGTTTGGCGTTAGCAAAAAGAAAATTAATTAACAGTGATACTCGTTTCTTTTTGACGCTGTATTTGTGACCAAAAACAAAGGAGGGTACATTAAAAGTTTCTCCCAAGGCACTGACCCAACGGTCTAATACCTTGAACATCCCTCCCAGTCTAGAACACGCGACCACCAGGTGCTCTAGGGTCTCCTGTTGGCCACAGAAAGGACCTCCCTCCCCAGTGCTCGGATCAAAGCGGGCTCTGTGTCTGTTCGTAGCTAGAGAAGCTAGAGAGAGAGAGAGAGAGAGAGACAGACTGGTCTCCAGTTCTTTAAACAGAGAGAGAGAGAGAAAGAGAGAGAGAGAGAGAGACTGGTCTCAGTTCTTTAAACAGAGAGAGAGAGAAAGTAAGAGAGAGAGAGAGAGAGAGAGAGAGACGGGTCTCCAGTTCTTTAAACAGAGAGAGAGAGAGAGACGGGTCTCCAGTTCTTTAGAGAGAGAAAGAGAGAGAGAGAGAGAGAGAGAGAGAAAGAGAGAGAGAGAGAGAGAGAGAGAGAGAGAGAGAGAAAGAGAGAGACGGGTCTCCAGTTCTTTAGAGAGAGAGAGAGAGAGAGGTGTCAGATCAGTCGTAGCTTCATAGAAATCCACCGGTACAGGTTGGACTAAGGAAAACCTTTTTCCTTCCCAGCTTCTTGAGGACCCCTACCTGCAGTGGGTCCTGGGAACACAGTACCCCTTCACCCCATTGTTGTGATTATAAAGGAGCTTGTGATTTGTGTCTTCAAATGTGCTATAAAAACAAACCTTACTTATTTACTTACTTACCTAACACTGTGATATTCCCTCCTTCTTTTCTCTGATTGGTGCAGCGGACTGCGGTGGACCGTTTGATCTCTGGCAGCCAAACTCCACCTTCATGTCACCAAACTACCCACATTCATATGGAAACCTGGCTGAGTGTGAGTACACCTGTCCTGTTGACCACACCTATCTGGACCTGGCTCACACTCCTCAGGAACTCACAAGTATCAGTAACCCTAACCCTGACATCCTGTGTAGAGTGGGGCACAACTAACCCTAACCCACAGAACGAAACACACTCTCACATGTCATATTCCAGTGTTTATATTAAACTAAGATGAACTATTCTTTACCTCTGATTATTTTAAGCAGGCATAGAGCTCAATAGCAACATCTGGTGGTGGGGCCGGGCCCCACGGGCCCTAAAGGCAGAGACACCACTAATACAAACAAACAATAGCATCCTTCCAAGAACACAAACCGACTGTCAGGATGTGAGATGACAGAGGAGCAGGAGGCTCCAACGGCTGCCATCAGACAGGGGACAGATCAAACCAGGACCTACCAGTAGACCAGTAGGTAGACCAGTGTCTACTGGTAGGTCAGGACACTGAATCTAAACCCTGTCCCCATCGTCTGGTATTGTTAATGTACCATAACTTCACACTCTGTGTATGTTTGATACTCTCTATTCTTTTTTCTTGATTCTGAGACAGGGACTGCACCCAATCTTGTTGTACTTGTTAGAATGACAATAAAGTGAATCTGATTCTAAAACTAAAGGATTTATTAAACTAAAGAAAGTCCAAAATACTAAACCACGGACACGGGGCTGAACACAGACTGGGGGAAACAAAACAGATGAACCAACAGGGACAAGGTGATCAACAAGCACAAAGAGCAGGTGGTAGAAAACTGGACCAGAACCTGAAAGGACCAGCCCAGACCGACGTCATCACATTAAACCCTGGACCTGAACCACACACAGCCTCTACTTCAGGTCCAACTCAGACCACCACTAAAGACTAAAAACAAACATTCTAATAATAATCAATTAAAACGAATCAGAGGGCCGTTTTACCACAGCCTGGATAGAAATGTGCTCTGCGTTAGTCACAACACTGCTCATACCACCAGATCAGAGTCCACCTGACTCAGAATCAGGTCCTGATGGTCCAAGAAAACCTGAGGCTTCAGCTAAACTACAACTTAAACAAACCTGGGGCCAACGGTCACTACATGACCCTGGCTATCCCGGGTCTGTAGAACAAGTCAACTGCTCTTTGTGGTTTGCAGCTTGACGTAGGTCCAAACTGGTGTCACTTTATTGTTAATTACCCATGATCCTCTGCTACAGGTCTGTGGACTCTACATGCGGAGGAGGGACAGAACATCCAGCTTCACTTCTTGGACTTTGATGTGGAGGCGACCTTTGACATGGTAGAAGTTCGGGACGGGGACGGGCCTGACTCTGTCTTACTGGGTGAGACCATGCTGTTCCCTGCTGCGTTTCCTACTCACCTGTACAGGTGACCTCCTCAGATTTTCACTAACTACTGTGGTTTTTACAGCTGTGCTCACTGGCAGCAAAAGCCCCGCCCATGCCTTTTTCTCAACGGCCAATAAGATGACAGTTTGGTTCTTTACGGACTCTGGAGGCTACGGTCATGGATTCAGAGCCAACTTCACCTGTGGAATTGACCTGGGGTTTCCAGGTGAGCTCAGACCTACAGCTCAGACTCCTGTGGTTTTGATGTGTTGATTATTGATCATGTCTTTGTGGACAGCTCCATGTGCAGCAGGTCAGTTCCAGTGCTGGACAGGAATTTGTATCCATGGAAACAGTCACTGTGATGGTGTGCTTGACTGTCCAGACGGGTCCGATGAGGCAGACTGTGGTAAGTCACCAATAAACCAGTCACAGAATCAATAGGGTCCCTAGAGGGGACAGGGTCCCTAGAGAGGACAGGGTCACTAGAGGGGACAGGATCACTAAACTATCCATAACCAGTTAACCAAAGGGTTAGAACCCTAAACGGATGCTAACCTGAGGTTCTATTTTCACCTGTTTACAGTCTTAGGTCAACAGAAGACGTCCCTCCTGTGACTCACCTGTTTGTGAATCAGTTCTGTTACAGGGAAACGGTTCTGGTCCCCTCCAGTTTCAGCACCTGTCCTCTCTGCTCACGGTGTGTGCTGACACATGGAACTCTAAGCTGTCCGACTTCACCTGTCAGTATTTGGGATACAGGTAAGTCTCACCTGCTGGTCTGGCACCTGCAGGTGGACTCGGTGAAGTGTCCAGGAGGATGAGAATCATAAGACGGTTCTAACTCCAGATTTGGTTTTGACTCCCGGCAGGTCTGGAGAAGCATCACTGCTGCTGGCTCGGCCTGAAGATTCACCGTTTGCAATCATCAACATCACTAACAGAGCCCTGGAAACCAGCGTCAGGTAGCGAGACCAGCAAAAAAACACACCTGACAGTAGAGTTTTAGATGTGTGATGGATAAATGTGGAAACTACGGTATTTGCAAATTTTGAACATTAGTAAATGTCCTGTATTTATAGAGCGTTTTCTAGAGTTCTGCACTCCCCAAAGCGCTCTACAAGAGAGCAGTCACTCACACTGCTGTTGAGCAGCTACGACGTAGACACCACCAGGTCCCTCTGACCTCCACCAGGTCCCTCTGACCTCCACCAGGTCCCTCTGACCTCCACCAGGTCCCTCTGACCTCCACCAGGTCCCTCTGACCTCCACCAGGTCCCTCTGACCTCCACCAGGTTCCTCTGACCTCCACCAGGTCCCTCTGACCTCCACCAGGTCCCTCTGACCTCCACCAGGTCCCTCTGACCTCCACCAGGTCCCTCTGACCTCCACCAGGTCCCTCTGACCTCCACCAGGTCCCTCTGACCACCACCAGGTNCAGGGTCAGAACCAGGCCAGAACCATGGTCAGAACCAGACCAGAACCAGGTTCAAATCCAGGGTCAGAACCAGACCAGAACCAGACCACAACCAGGTTCATATCCAGGGTCAGAACCAGGGTCAGAACCAGGTTTGGATCCAGGGTCAGAACCAGGGCCAGAACCAGGGTCAGAACAAGGGTCAGAACCAGGGTCAGAACCAGGCCAGAACCAGGGTCAGAACCAGACCAGAACCAGGTTCAAATCCAGGGTCAGAACCAGGCCAGAACCAGGGTCAGAACCAGACCAGAACCAGGTTCAAATCCAGGGTCAGAACCAGACCAGAACCAGACCACAACCAGGTTCATATCCAGGGTCAGAACCAGGGTCAGAACCAGACCAGAACCAGGTTCAAATCCAGGGTCAGAACCAGACCAGAACCAGGTTTGGATCCAGGATCAGAACCAGGGCCAGAACCAGGGTCAGAACAAGGGTCAGAACCAGGGTCAGAACCAGACCAGAACCAGGTTCAA
>SSNR01000038.1:1878599-1916821 GCA_006937965.1 Callopanchax toddi | reverse complement strand
CCCTCTGACCTCCACCAGGTCCCTCTGACCTCCACCAGGTCCCTCTGACCTCCACCAGGTCCCTCTGACCACCACCAGGTTCCTCTGGCCACCACCAGGTCCCTCTGACCTCCACCAGGACCCTCTGACCTCCACCAGGTCCCTCTGACCTCCACCAGGTCCCTCTGACCTCCACCAGGTCCCTCTGACCTCCACCAGGTCCCTCTGACCTCCACCAGGTCCCTCTGACCTCCACCAGGTCCCTCTGACCTCCACCAGGTCCCTCAGACCTCCACCAGGTCCCTCAGACCTCCACCAGGTCCCTCTGACCTCCACCAGTAGACAAGGTGGGTGAAGTGTCTTGCCCAAGGACAGGACGACAAAGTGACCTAGAAGAAGCTCAGATCGAACCGGTGACCCTCCGGTTGCCACTCTACCAACTGACCCCTTGTGTTAGAACATTTAGAAGACAGGCAACCTGGTAGCTGGTGAGACGGTTACATGGTGAATTTAAGACGCGTTTAGAGACTGTAGACCCTCAGACACACACACTGTCTCTGAGCAGATTGAGGACCTGAATGAGAACGTGTTCTATCAGTCTGCTCAGACTCTAGATCAGCTGGTCTTCTTCAGGTGGGGATCAGTTCTTGTGATTTCTGAGACGATGAATCCTCAGTGACTCTCTGTGTAATGGATGCTCTGCACTCCTTGAAGATCAGCCAATGGGGAGAGGTTTTAGAGAGTCCAGGTCCATGATGAGGACTGGCTGATCAGCTGATTTACATTCTCTATGAGCTGAACTGGACCTGGACCCACCAGAACCACCTCTCAGGTTTCAGGTGGGCTGATCTTAGTCTGATAGGATGAACGACAGGACCTGACCCCCTTAGATCTGGACTATCCCAGTCCTCACTGAGCTCCGTCTCTGTCTCACCTGCAGACACTTCGTCAGACGATGTCTCAGTGGCTCTGGTGAAGGCTTACATATAACCATGTCCCCAGGCCCCCCTTTGGGGGTACTCATAAGGGGTGGATGGTGGACGAACCAGGAGAAGGATTTATCAGAGTCACGTCTTTCTCCTCATGGATGGGAGTTGGAAGCTGATTCCACCAGAAAGAAAACGGAGAACTGAAAGCTCTGCCTCACGTTCTACTTTTAGAAATTCTAGGAACCAAAAGTAACCCTGCAGTCTGAGAGCCAGGTGCTCTGAAGGACCCAGAAGATCTCTGACAGCTGTAGAAGTCTGAAGGAAGCGGTTCTAGTACAACGTTGTATCTGAGACCGATCCTGGTCCAGGTCCAGGATGATGTCCTGGTGAATCTGAAATGTCTGTTTTCACAGTGAGACCTGCAGAAGTGAAGAAGTGATTTCATTAAACTGCAGCAACAAGCGTGAGTTTAGGTTTCTTCGTTTTTCCAGAATCTATTTGTCGGTTGTTTTTAATGAATTGTGTCTTTAGCGTGTGGCGTGCGTCTGGTCACTGATGTCATGAAGGATTTCGACCAATCAGAGGACAGCAGAGCCTCAGACGGTGAGAAGTGACACCAATCTGAGCTCCAGGGTTCTCCATGCTTCAGTCTGACTGCACATTTTATCCGTCAGCTGATGGCAGAGTGGTGGGCGGAGTCAATGCAGCAAAGGGGGCGTGGCCTTGGATGGTGTCTCTCCACTGGAGGGGGCGTCATGTTTGTGGAGCCTCATTGATCGACAGTGATTGGCTGCTGACAGCTGCACACTGCGTCTACGGGTGACACACACACACACACACACACACACACACACACGCACGCACGCACACACACATCAGAGCCTACTGGTTGTGCAGCGTACCAGGATGAAGACAGACCATCTGCTGATGTGACCCCCAGACTCTGGACCTCTGTCCCCCTGAGCCTCAGACCAGTGGACTTAGTGGTCTCCGTTAGAACTCGTCTCTTTAAACTGGTTTCACATGAACTCCTGTAGATCTGGTCCTGACTCAGGATCTGGTCCTGACTCTGGATCTGGTGGATCAGTGGTTATCACTGTTGCCTCACAGACAGAAGGTCACAGGTTTGAATCCTGGCTATGTTCTCTCCTCCGGGTTCCCCCACAGATCACAACATGTCCTATAGGTTAGGGTCCAGGACTCCTTTGGAACAGAGTTTCTGAGTCTGGATGGGACTGACTGACTAATAATGAATAAAGACTGCTATGGTCTACGTTCCTTGGAGAACGTAGACCATAGCAGTCTTCAGTCTGCCTGAATGAGACATTTGTCCTCTGTCTCAACAGGAAGGACAGCCACCTGGACTCCTGGTCTGCCATCTTTGGGCTTCACGCTCAGAGCGACATCAACTCTGGAGAGATTCAGACCCGACGAGTCGATCAGATTATCATCAACAGGAATTACAACAGGAGAACCAAACAGGCAGACATGGCCGTGATGCATCTGCAGCAGCCAATCAGCTTCACCCGTCAGTAACACCTGAGCTGTGAGGGGTCAGCAGGGACCTGAGCTCAAACCCTGACCCTGACGTGACCTCTGACCCTGTGTTTCAGAGTGGGTGCAGCCTGTCTGTCTACCTGCTGAGGGTCAACATGTCCCAGCAGGAAGAACATGTTTCATCGCAGGCTGGGGTAGAGAGGCCGAAGGAGGTGAGACAGCTGTCTGACTCACCCTCCTGTCTCACCTGTCTGTCTCACCCTCCTGTCTCACCAACCTCCTGTCTCACCTGTCTGTCTCACCTTCCTGTCTCACCAACCTCCTGTCTCACCTGTCTGTCTCACCCTCCTGTCTCACCAACCTCGTCTCACCTGTCTGTCTCCCTCCTGTCTCACTAACCTCCTGTCTCACCAACCTCCTGTCTCACCCTCCTGTCTCAGCTGTCTGTCTCACCCTCCTGTCTCACCAACCTCGTCTCACCTGTCTGTCTCCCTCCTGTCTCACTAACCTCCTGTCTCACCCTCCTGTCTCAGCTGTCTGTCTCACCAACCTCCTGTCTTACCTGTCTGTCTCGCCATCCTGTCTCACCTGTCTGTCTCACCTGTCTTTTCACCTGTCTCACTCTCCTGTCTCACCTGTCTGTCTCACCTGTCTTTTCACCTGTCTCACCCTCCTGTCTTACCTGTCCTTCTACCAGGGACCCTCCCTGACGTCCTCCAGGAGGCCCAGGTTCCTGTGGTGGACCAGGACCAGTGCCAGCTGCTGTTACCGGAGTACACCATCACCTCCAGCATGCTGTGCGCCGGCTACATGGAGGGCGGAGTCGACTCCTGTCAGGTGAGTCTCACCTGTCTCACCTACAGCTGATCTGTTCTTACACAAAGTGTTCACTTTTCAGGGCGACTCTGGTGGTCCGCTGATGTGTCTGGAGGATGGACGCTGGACTTTGATTGGTCAGTTTCTCTCTCGCACACACACACACACACACACAGGTCCTATGGAGCTGACTGTTTATTGGCTCGTTACAGGTGTGACCTCATTTGGGGTCGGCTGTGGGCGTCCTCAGAGACCAGGATGCTACGCTCGAGTCTCCGCCTTCATTTCCTGGATCCTTCAGTCCAGACGCTCCTCCTCCTCCGCCTCCACTTTCTCCTCCAAAGAAGCATACTGAGTCATGTGACCAAAGAAATAAAATCAATAAAGTTTGATTGATTCAAAATAGATTCTAGTCCCTGACTGATTCAACTGGAGTTGAACTCTGAGCTCTAAGGATCTAACAGGGAACTGGAGACAGCCAGTGTGGGGTATCAGTAACAGTGTATTAAATATGAGGGTCATTGTTCTGATTGTGTTGTCGTACAGAAGGCGGGGGGGGGGGGGGGGGGGGGGCTCATTTCTCAGTTTTGGGGGCCTGTCCTTTTTTTTTTCTACATCAGTGACTTGGGTCAGGAACAGTCCCATTGAGATTTAGAATCTTTTTTTCAAGGAAGTCCTGGGTTACCACCTGTTAGACATGTTGTGATCTGTGGGGTAACCAGAGTACCCGGAGGAAACCCGCACATGCATAAAGAGAACACGCTAACTCCACGTAGAAAGACCACAGCCGGGATTCAACCTTACAACCGTCTTGCTGCGAGGCAGCAGTGCTAACCACTGGTCCACCATGCAGCTCTAATGCTGGACTACAACAAAAGCTTTCTGCAGGGATTCAATAGCCTGAGAAAGTCATGTCCCAAAATAATATGTAACTGTTTCGTCAGCATAGAAGCATACTAGCATCAGAAACATTTTGACCCAAGTCACCGGCTGCGTTGTTGTTGCGGAACATCTCCGGTACTTTGCCTCCACGTCGGCACCAAATCTCTGTGGTTCACGAGAGTTCACGCGTTAACAAAACAGCAGCTGCTAAACAAAGCTACTCTCATCTTCTCGTTCTTTAGTTGAGGATTATTTAGTCACTTATGTTTTTCTAGAATGGGTAGAACTCTCCGTTTTTATATAGTTTAATGTTCTGCTTAATTAAGTTTTATGTTGTTTCTTTGTCTTTTAAATATCGAAACCGTGTTAACGCTAGCAACGTAGCTAAAGGTTTTATGTTGAAACATACCATATGCACCTCGCCCGCTAGTGTTTCACTTCCTGTCTGGCGCACGTAATGTCTTTAACTTGATGAAGATCTGCATGCGGCGTCCGGGAAAAATAGACTTGTTGCTGAAAGTGAAACTGCTCCACAACCACACCACAGCCACACCAGAGCCGGTGTGGAGGCTCTGGTTGTGTTTTAATCCTTTTTTAATCCACTGCACTGCAACCGTAGTCAGTGTGAAGTGGCCTTTAGTCAGGTAAGTAGTCTGTGTTTAAGACAGTAAAGCCAACCGTGTCAAAAGCGTTTTATGCCTCTATAAAAACTGAAGCACTGGTCCTGATGGAGTCTGATCTGGAGAAACTACCAGAGTTCAGACGGAACCGAAGGAGTTGACCAGACAGACTGATAAAGTTACAGCTCTTCGTCTAAATCTGGAGGAGTAATCAGATTACCAGACCAGAAGTCAACTAAAATTAAAATGGTTCAGAACATTACTGGTCTTTTGTTAACCAGGTTTTAATGTAATTTCATGGTAACAGAACCACAAACCCTCACTGACTTTAATCAGCTCCATTCATTAAGCCTGACTCAATCCAGCAGCTTTAATGAAGGAAGACCTGGTTCTGGTTCCTGATTGACTCAAATTCATTTTCAAGACCATGAAACCAGAAAACAATCAGCCATTAAAATTCTTTTTTCTTCTAATTAAGGTTTAGGGTTAGCCTTTCTGTCTTCTGTCTACAGAGACTTTCTGAGCCTTTCCTTCAAAAACTAAAACTGTTCTTTTCAGGTAAATTTGTCATCCTCATTATATTGTTGACCAGTGTTAGGAGTAATGCATTACAAAGTAATAAGTTACAGTAATATATTTATTTTTTCAGTAACAAAGTGATATATTACTTTACTACTTTACTAATGTAATATATTACAAGTTACAAATTGAGTAACTTGAGTTCCAACACCACACCCCCATCCCCCAAAATGTGGCAGACCAAAACCAGTTGGATACATAGAGAAGATCCACTTCCTGTGGCTAGCTGTCGCTAGCTAGCCTCGACTGCAGGTTTACGTGTTACATCGCTTTGAACTTCACGAAACAATACAAGTCATTTTAAAAACACATTCAACGATGTCATGCTAACAGAAAGACGACTGGATCAGACAAGATAAAGTTCCTGCAGGAGGACGACACCACTCCAGGAAAAAGTCGGATGAAGAAACAATCTTTAAAATTCTCAAAGTCTCCAAAGCTGCTGGATCGACGTGAGGTGAAGAGGTCAGTGGAGGAGTACATAGACGATCTGCTGCCCTGTGGACTCACCAGCTTTTAGAAAGCTCATCAGCACATTTCCTGATCCAAATGACAAGCTGATGAGCTTCATTTGAATAGGAATGAGTGTTTTATTAGCTAAATAGATCTATTTTTAAAGGCATTCTAATCATTTAGATGTGCTTCATGAATAAGTCTATACATTTGTTATTGTCACACATAACCAGCCAAAAGCACCATCTTAATTTTACAACTGAAAAATGTACATTTAACAATCTTTTCAGTTTCACATCATGTGTGAAATCAGGAGTATAACTGTATTTTGTTACTTTTCAGGACACGCTGCCAAACAGGAAGACATTTAGATAAGACGTGTCCTGCTGGAGCTGAAGACAGTAAATGAAGCCTAGGAGTACTGGCATTCTAGGATTGACTGAAGTTTAATAAAACAGAGAGAAATATACAATATTTTCTGTTGTCATTCTTGTGTAAATATAACTTGATCAGGTAAAGTATTTTAGAATGCCGTCACATAAGATATCTTGTCAAAAGCAACTCAAAGTAACTCAAAGTAACTCAAAGTAGTGTAACTTCGTTACTTTTTTAGACCGTAATATGTACTGGTAATACAAATATATTACATTGTTTGTGCTGTAACTAGTAATATTCATATCTTACTATTTTAAAGTAACTTACTCAACACTGTTGTTGAGCAGCTAAAAGCACAAAAATCACAACAGAACCGATGTTTCACTTCTAAAACCTTCATGGTGAACAGACTGGACTCTTCTGGTTCTGGTTCTGAATGTGGGTCAATCTGGTCCCCTCCACCAGTTGGTGGCGGTAGTGAACCAATGAAAAAACAAGAAGAAGAAGAAGACCCGGATATGACGTCAGTACGCGTGCAGCTCAGGCGGGCCGGTGTTTTCTGGTGAGACGATCTCCTGTTTTTCTCTATTTTATCGCTTTCAGCTGCTGTCAGACCTCACGCTGATTACATCACGGAGACACGTGACGTATGGCTCGGTGACGTAGCGCTCACGGTCGTTCGATGGCCGTTCAGTTAGCAGTTAGCATGTAGCTTAGCTCACAGTCAGCTGATGAGACCGGATGTTTTGTTTCTCATTATTGTTCCGTTAACGGCAGCTCACACCGGGGACTCTGGGAGACCGGTTTTACCGAGAGAAGGGGTTTAAAGGGTCCAGGAGACAGACCAGGTCCGGGACGAGGACAGACCAGGTCCAGGATGAGGACTGACCAGAACCAGGTCCAGAATAGAGACAGACCAGAACCAGGTCCAGGATAGGACAGACCAGAACCAGGTCCAGGATAGAGACAGACCAGAACCAGGTCCAGGATAGAGACAGACCAGAACCAGGTCCAGGATGAGGACAGACCAGAACCAGGTCCAGGATAGAGACAGACCAGAACCAGGTCCAGGATAGAGACAGACCAGAACCAGGTCTTTCAGCTGGGTCATGGGCATTCCTTCGTTACGTTTCTCAGTAACAGTCTCACACACCCTACTGTCAGCTTCTCGCTTTGAGGACCATCCAACCCGATCGACCCCTCCTCTCTTCCTGTGGCGTTTCTCAGACGGTCTCTTTGGATGCACCATCTTCTGACGTTACACAGCCAGGAAATATGAAGTTGTGGAGTGTAACTTGGCGATTAGTCGACTAATCACCGGTTACTTTGGTGGAAATAATCGTTTGTGGCGGACCTAGTGAAGAGCTTTGCTCTGGCTAACTAAATTGCTAACGTCTTTGCTGCTAGCATTAGCTGTGTTTGCCCTCACAATGGGTGCTTTGTGTTGATGTGGTAGGCTAAACTTGAGCTGGTTCGGAGGTGAGCTAACTCTTTAAAGGCACATCACTGGTCTTCACCTGTGGTGCCGTCGGGGCGTTTGGGTACCCGTCGGTTTGGGTTGGGCGGGATCGTTAGGCTAATTGGTCGGGATGAGTCGGTTCGGACAGCAGAGACAGAGGTCGTAATTATAAAAGGTTTTTCAGAAGAAAATCTGGGGTTCGGTCAGACTTGGAGTTTCATGTGATGATGTCGAGTCTGACTGGACCGGTTGGAGCTTCAAGTCGTTTCAGGTTGGGGTTGAAGTTTCACTCACGTTAAAACTCAACGGCTGCAGCCGTTTGGTTGTTTGTTTGGATGACATTCGACCGTTTGAAATGACCTTGGTCAGATCTGAGAACTCTGATTGGTCTTTGGGTTTCAGAGCTTCAGGATGAGCTGCCGAGGAGAGGAACCAGGAGGACAGGAGAAGCAAGCAGAGGAGAACTTTTACGACTGCCAGGAAACTCTGGAACTTCCTGAGACCACAGAGAAGCAACGGGAGGACCCACAGGAGGACTCTGCAGGTTCAGAGGACACAATCAGGGACAGAACAGATAAAGGGACAGAGAATATGAGAGGAAAGGAGGAGGCTCAGACTGAGGAGGAGACCTTCAGCCTGCAGGAGGATTCAGACTCGGAGCTACAGGAGAAGGTGTCAGGAGAAGTGGAGTTTGATGACGACTACCTGAGAGAGGTGGAGAAGGAGCTGACGGAGGAGGAGAAACAGGTCAGTCTAGTTCACACGTGTCCCAGGAGGCTGTTGACTCCACTGCAGTAAATCCCAGCTGACTGTGGGTTCTGTTTCAGACTCGACGGCAGCAGAGTTTAGCTCTGAAGGAAACAGGAAACGGTCGGTTTAAGGCTGGAGGTGAGTCACATAATAAATGATCATCAGTAGAACCATGTCTCTGACTTCAGTTCACCTCCTGTCCTGTCCCCTAACTAAACTCTATCATGGTTCTGGACCCGGTGGACAGACAGGACTCATGAACTCTACAACCAGCAGACAGAGGACTCATCTCTCTGCAGGACATCTAGTCCAGCAGACCAGTTTATTCCTGTTTGTGTTACTGCAGACTGGAGGGGGGCGGAGCTAAGTTACACGGAGGCATTGGCTTTATGTCCCATCTGCTTCAGCCGAGAGAGAGCCGTGCTGTTCTCCAACAGAGCTGCTGCCAGAATCCACCAGGTAGCATGATGCCACCAGGCTAACGCTGTTGATGGTAAAAAGTCTAAACCCCATGCTAAAACTAGCATGGTGATAACAGGTTTATTAGCATTGTGCTAAATGGATTTCTTAGCCTTTGCTATCTGTGTTATTAGCATTGTGCTAACAGGTTTTTAGCAGAATGCTATCATCATGTCGTTACAGGACCTAAAAGAAGACGCTATCTCAGACTGCAGCAGAGGTGAGTCATGACATGATGTCATCTGTTTACTGATGAATCAGCTGGCTGATTGGCTTGCTTTGGTTTTCCTAGCAATAGATTTGGATCCAGAATACCTGCGGGCATTGCTGAGGAGGGCGGAGCTTTACGAGCAAACCGAGAAGTTAGACGAAGCCCTAGAAGACTACAAGAGGGTTCTGGAACAAGAACCGAGCCACAGCGATGCCAGGAGAGCATGTATGGTGCGTTCACTGACTGTTGGGCTGGTCAGTTCTTGCTTAAATGGGAAAACATGTCTGTCTCTGAGTTGTTTGGCTGATAATCAGTTCTCTAAATCAATCCCTAAAGTGGACGAGTTTGAGCGCTCCACTGATTGTGAGAACTATGTTCTCCAGAGCGCTTTGCCCTTGGTAGGGTATCCCATGTAGTAAATAACCTATAATAACCATAGTGAACTAGACCAGTGATTCCCAACCAGGGGTACCCCTAGTGGTACGTGAGTGCATTACAGGGGGTACGTGGAAACATGTAAGATTTAATTTACTAGTTAATGGTTATTGGACGGCATTCGCTGTTCCCTGGTAAAATACAAAATAAAGTGCTGGAATGTGAATGCTTAATGAATGATGAACCAGCTTTTATCAATGCAAAGAGCAAAAATAAAAAAGGTATAAATAACACAGGGGTCGAGTTAACCGAATATTTTCCATCATTGACCGTTTTTTAAAAACTTTTGACGGAAAAATCTGAAGGCCTTCCGTCATTTTGACTGATTAAAATGCACACACCTGTGTGTGCACGCGCCGTTAGACCTCACATTACTTGAAGTAAAAATGCCATCGAGGCTCTGCAGCTGACAGGCATCACATGGATTCTAACGCAGCCAGACCATCGTCTCCTAACAGAAATGATAGTGAAGTTGTTCTCTGGGTTCATCGAAGTCCCTGGGCTTTTGTTCTGTTCTAAACGTTGCTCTCTTCTTTCAACTTCTCTCCGTCTTCATACCTAACTCTACCTGTCTGTCTCTCAGAGGCTACCTCAGGAGATTCAGGAGAGGAACGAGAAGCTGAAGGAGGAGATGATCAGTACGTGCTGCACCTGAAACTCTTACCTGATACCTGACCTTTGACCTGTGACTCACCTAAACGTGTCACCTGTACAGGTAAGCTGAAGGACCTGGGGAACATGGTGCTGCGGCCGTTTGGACTTTCCACCAGCAACTTCCAGGTGAACCAGGACGCGGCCAGCGGGTCCTACTCCATCAACTTCGTCCAGAACCCAAACAACAACAACAGATGATGATGTCATTGTGACATCACAATGTCGTTTGTAAACAACAAAACAGCTGGGTCTGGATCAGTGTCATCATCTGGAACCAGATCCTGATCACCTGATTAGTTACTGACTGGTTCCATACTAGTTATTAACTGGTTATTGATTTATCACTCACTGGTTATTGATTAGTCACTGACTGGTTAATGGTTAGTGACTAATCACTGACTGGTTAATGGTTAGTGACTAGTCACTGACTGGTTACTGGCTGGTTATTGATTAGTCACTGACTGGTTACTAACTGGTTATTTATTAGTCACTGACTGGTTACTAACTGGTTATTTATTAGTCACTGACTGGTTACTAACTGGTTATTGATTAGTTACTGACTGGTTACTAACTGGTTATTGATTAGTCACTGACTGGTTATTGATTAGTCACTGACTGGTTATTGATTAGTTACTGACTGGTTACTAACTGGTTATTGATTAGTCACTGACTGGTTATTGATTAGTCACTGACTGGTTATTTATTAGTCACTGACTGGTTACTAACTGGTTATGTATTAGTCACTGACTGGTTACTAACTGGTTATTGATTAGTTACTGACTGGTTATTAACTGGTTATTGATTAGTTACTGACTGGTTATTAACTGGTTATTTATTAGTCACTGACTGGTTACTAACTGGTTATTGATTAGTTACTGACTGGTTACTAACTGGTTATTGATTAGTCACTGACTGGTTACTAACTGGTTATTGATTAGTTACTGACTGGTTACTAACTGGTTATTGATTAGTCACTGACTGGTTACTAACTGGTTATTGATTAGTCACTGACTGGTTACTAACTGGTTATTTATTAGTCACTGACTGGTTACTAACTGGTTATTTATTAGTCACTGACTGGTTACTAACTGGTTATTGATTAGTCACTGACTGGTTATTGATTAGTCACTGACTGGTTACTAACTGGTTATTTATTTTAACTGGTTATTGATTAGTTACTGACTGGTTACTAACTGGTTATTGATTAGTCACTGACTGGTTACTAACTGGTTATTGATTAGCCACTGACTGGTTACTAACTGGTTATTTATTAGTCACTGACTGGTTACTAACTGGTTATTGATTAGTTACTGACTGGTTACTAACTGGTTATTGATTAGTCACTGACTGGTTACTGGCTGGTTATTGATTAGTCACTGACTGGTTATTGATTAGTCACTGACTGGTTACTAACTGGTTATTGATTAGTCACTGACTGGTTACTAACTGGTTATTGATTAGTCACTGACTGGTTATTGATTAGTCACTGATTGGTTATTGATTAGTCACTGACTGGTTATTGATTAGTCACTGATTGGTTATTGATTAGTCACTGACTGGTTACTAACTGGTTATTGATTAGTCACTGACTGGTTACTAACTGGTTATTGATTAGTCTAGTAGGTTATTTAGTTTTAAAAATACAATAATAAAGGTTTTGTTTTTCATCCTTTAAACTTTAGACTCAGTGAAAAACAGCCAAAGGACCGAATGAGATTTTAATATTTGAAAGACGGTCATAGTTTGAAGAGACTTTCAAAGTAAAGGACTTCCTGTTTGTTTTCCCATCAGATCAGATAATAAACCAGATTGTGAGTCACTACTGGGTGTTTTTCTTTTCACTCAACTCCACTCAGTGCTTTAAGTGGA
This sequence comes from Callopanchax toddi, assembly GCA_006937965.1. Taxonomy (NCBI): domain Eukaryota; kingdom Metazoa; phylum Chordata; class Actinopteri; order Cyprinodontiformes; family Nothobranchiidae; genus Callopanchax; species Callopanchax toddi. The sequence continues at coordinate 1,904,854 of SSNR01000038.1, read as the reverse complement.
AAAAATAAGTGCCGGTACTCTCCTTATTAGTTCGAGATCATATATATATGTGTATGTATGCACGTATGTATGTATATATATATGTATGTATGTATGTATACTGAGAGAGATATCTATAGTTTTATTGTTCAGAAATGACAAAAGAACAAAGCCAGTTCTAAATCAAATCCTCATGAAAGAAATTCAGATTCACTCAGTCATCAGTTTAGTCACTAATTCTTCCCAATGCGTCCTCCCTTCAGACCTGTAGACTCCATCACTGGATTCTATTTGTCTAAAAGACAATTCAGGACAAGACACCTCTCTATCTGTCCTCTCTTCTACACCTGGTCCATAATAAATGTCACAGGAGGTCTAGTGAAGATATTCAGCTCTAGTCTAGTTAACTAGACCGTCAGTTCTGCTCTGCAGACTTTGAGTCTGGCGTACCTCATCATCTCCAACACCTCTACTGTCTTCAGCTCTGCAGCAGCATGAGACTAGAACATTTACTAAACACCTTGACATCTATTACAGCCTATGAATCTAAACTTCATCAGGTTATTATGTATAATAATTAGGGATGCTCCGATCACGTTTTTTGCTGCTGATCACCGATACCAATCACATGGATTGACTGTAAATTTCACATTGAAGTGATGATGAGGGCTAATGGCACTTGATCTGTAGAAAATGAACCATAAATCTCCTTCATTTGGATAAAAACAGGTTTTACTGACTTTTTCTAGGATGAAAAAAATACAAAAACTTGAAAGCACCATGTAGACATCCACCCATATAGAAATCTATTATTTATAGATATATTTACAATACCAATAGAAATCTATTATTTATATATATATTTAAATAATTAAACATATGTTTTTGTGCACAAGATCCCCATTAATTAGTTTGTGGTTGAAATAACATTTTGAGGCAAATAGTTGTTTTTTTACTGCTTTTCAGACACAGAAAAGTCAGCATTGTTTGACACTCTGGTCCATTTTATGCCACAAAAGAACGAACTTATAACTGACAATGATCTGATCATTACTAAAGAGTCTACCTGCTGCTCTCTCAGCTCCTCCTCCCTCCACCTGTCTGATCCACTGCGTCATGACGCGCAGCTTTCCTCTCCATAAGCGCACGAGCTCTCCGTCATTAATATTTAAATTATTGTCTTTTAATACCAATTTGAAGAATTATCTCAGCCCGAGCTCTGAGCCAATCATGGAGCGGTCCGTTCAGGGGACGCGAGTCTCCGCTTTTCCTCTCTCATCCGGCGTTTCACCAAATTCTGCCACCCTCCTGGAGTCACTCAATACGGCTGACAGATGAGTTCTCTCATCCACCTGCGTTTCTCCTGCACCGCGCTCGCCCTCCGCACCTCCCGCCATGCGCTGCTCGTAATGAGGCAACTACGGCCACCGGAAAAGCTCAAAATTATATTGATGTAACACCAAAAAAACTCCCGGTACGGACGGAACGCTGGAAATAAGTCCCGGTACGCTGAGGGGTCAAATTTAGAAGTCCCGGTACTGCGTACCGTTCCGTACCGCCCCACTTAAAGCACTGACTCCACTCAAACTTTTTTATGGACAAGATTTAAAACAAACTGCTGACTGGAGGGTCAAAGGTGAAAAGGTCAGATAGGTAGTGAGGTACCCGCCTCACCTGGTACCTGGCCATTCAGAGCTCTGTAGGTGAGTGAAAGAACTTTAAAGTGAATCCTAAACTCAACAGGGAGCCAGTGTAGGGAGGAGAGGACAGGAGAGATGTGGGAACGTCTGCTGGATCCAGTCAGGAGCCTGGCTGCAGCATTTTGAACGATTTGGAGATGTGAGTGATGATTTTTCTAGTCTAGTGAACAGGGTGTTGCAGTAACCTAGCCATGATGACACAAAAGCATGAATAATTGTCTCTAATTCATCGGATGAAACCATGTGACACAGTTTAGAAATGTTCCTCAAGTGGGAAAAGCAGGAGCGAGTTTAAGCTCAGTGACGAATCCAAGATCACACCCAGGTTTCTGACACTGGATTTGGCTTCTGAACAAAAGGAACGAGGGCCTGATTGATTCTGGTGTGAAGATCAGGTGGAGCTATAATCATGGTCTCTGTCTGGTGTTTAAGATGAGAAATCACTGGAGAGCCAATCACTGAAGGGGGCTAAGCACTGGACTAGAGTGGACAACTTATTCAACTCATTGGGCTTCAAAGACATGAAGAGCTGAACTTCATCAGCATGGCAGTGATATGATACATCTGGAAAAGACTGAATAATGCTGGCTAATGGAGAAATGTAAAATGAGAAGAATAATGGGCCCAAGACTGAACCTTGAGGAACCCCACAGGTTAGAGTGGCTATTTTAGAGAAAATGTTTTTTCAGTTTAATAGAGAAGGTCCGATCACAAAGATAGGAAGAGAACCCGTCCAGAGCAGAGCCAGTGATACCTGCTAAGCATTCAGCCTACCTGATATGATCAACCGTACCAAAGCAGCGCTGAGATCCAGTCAGATGATCATCAGGAGATCATTATAGACCCTCAGCAGAGCAGTCTCAGTGGAGTGATGCTTCTGGAAGCCAGACTGAAACGGGTCACTAATATGCAGTCTGCAAAGCAGAGACTGGATTTGATTTTCTACAACTTTTTCCAAGTACGGTACTTTTCCAGTAAGTGGAAGTTTAGAAATTGTCCGAAAATTGTCAAGGCAGCTAGCATCCAAACACCTCATGCTTAAAATACGATGGACCACTGAGCCTTGTGTTAGCCAGCTGTTAACAGACAACAGCGATGGTCCAAGGCTGGAGAGGGATCCCAGTAATACAGACACCGGTAGTATGTCTGATGAGGGTTTCATATTGGCTATTACACTAAGTAGCTCATTAAGAGGAAGGTCAAGATGGTTGTTATTATGAGGTCTAGATGCTAGATCTGATTGTACCAGTTAGACTGGATTCTACCAGTTACCTGGTTAGACCCGATAGTGGACCTGGTTAGACCCGATAGTGGACCTGGTTAGACCCGATAGTGGACCTGATTAGACCCGATAGTGGACCTGGTTAGACCCGATAGTGGACCTGGTTAGACCCGATAGTGGACCTGATTAGACCCGATAGTGGACCTGATTAGACCCGATAGTGGACCTGATTAGACCCGATAGTGGACCTGATTAGACCCGATAGTGGACCTGATTAGACCCAATAGTGGACCTGATTAGACCCGATAGTGGACCTGGTTAGACCCGATAGTGGACCTGGTTAGACCTGATTGTCTCAGTAAAGGGGTTCTATCATTATATTTGACTGACTTGCTCAGTAACACCTGTACAGGTGGCGGGAGTCAGGAACCAATCAGAGGCAGAGGGTGAGGCTTTTTGCTGTGATCTACACTTTATTGTGAACAAACAGGAAACGGGTGACAGGAAGTGGTGTGGTCACTGAGCCCTCCTGGACAGCAGCATCTCTCTGATGTTGTCTTCAGCTTCTTTGACGCTGCGCTCCAGGTAAACCTTCTTCTGCTGCAACATACAGGTGATTCTGTCAGGTGTGTTTCAGTCAGCTTCATTCAAAATGTACAGCCTGCAGTGGTCACAAGCTCATCAAAACACAGGGCAATCAAGGTAGCAACATGCAAGCTAGTTAGCATTAGCAGGCTAACCATTCTGTCATATCCTGGTCTAGCCATAATCCTGGTCCTACCTCTAGTTCTTTGATCTTGTCCTCAACTGTCTTCTGTTTGTCCTTCAGAAGGTTGTTGATCTCCTCCTTCGACTGAAGAATGAACCTGAAACACAGCAGTCAGGTAAACTGTGATGTCACGATGATGTCACCTGCGCAGGTGAATGGACTTACATGCGGCCAACGCCCTCGTAGAGTCGCGTGTTATCAGGCAGCGTGGCGATCTCTGTATGTGTGAGCCTAGCATGTTTTTGAACACGGGTCAGCTGATCGATCTGCAGGTCTGCCAGGTTCACCTTCTGCTGTGTGTCAATCATCTTCACCTGTAGTTCGGAGAAGGCCTGGAGAGACAGGAGACACCGCTCTGATCAGAACACCTGAGACAGGAAGTACCGCTCTGATCACACCACCCGAGACAGGAAGTACCGCTCTGATCACACCACCCGAGACAGGAAGTACCGCTCTGATCAGAACACCCGAGACAGGAAGTACCGCTCTGATCAAAACACCCGAGACAGGAAGTACCGCTCTGATCACAACACCCGAGACAGGAAGTACCGCTCTGATCAGAACACCCGAGACAGGAAGTACCGCTCTGATCACAACACCCGAGACAGGAAGTACCGCTCTGATCACAACACCCGAGACAGGAAGTACCGCTCTGATCACAACACCCGAGACAGGAAGTACCGCTCTGATCACAACACCCAAGACAGGAAGTACCGCTCTGATCACAACACCTGAGACAGGAAGTACCGCTCTGATCACAACGCCTGAGACGGAGCACATTGCATGCCGGTTAGATTTCTGTCTGACTTGACGCCGACTTGCTCTGATGTCATGCCTACGTAGGCAACGATAACATCGTGAGATCAAGGCGTCCGCAGATTTTTGAGCAAGGCGCTGCAGTTTCTCTCCACCGGCTGCAAAACCGAGAGCATGATGGGAAACGCCTGGCTCTCACCTGATCTGAGATCTGATTGGTTCAAACTTTGATCCAAACATCCTGTGGTATAATGCGAAATGTTAGTTGTTTATATATATTCTGTAAATACATGTTACGTTTCGAGTTAATTTGTTGATGGTCCCTAACCCAGGCTAGAACCACGGAGCGATCTGAGGATCTGGTCTCTCTAACACCCTGTACACCTTCACTAATACATCAATAACTAATACATCAATAAATATAAAAGAGAAATGAGGAACTAAAGAAAAGGCTCGGGATGTTGGACTGCTGAGTCAGCAAAAAGAACTGAAATGTGGATTAGCAGCAAAAATTAGAAGGAACCGGCTTCAAGCCCACGAGCCGCTCCAATAACGGAGAAGGGTCTCAATTTACCGCGGTACACACAATAATCCACAACACCTAGCACCGGGCTACCTCCAGCCTCCCACCGTCTGAACTCGGACCTTTACTTGTTTGTTAAATCTGTGAAATAAAGTCAGAGTTTCTGAGTTCTGTCCGGGTTTTAACGGTACCTTCTTTAGCTCCAGATCTACGGGCGCAGCCATCTTGACCAGCACACAGTCACACTGAGCATGCGTGAGCTGCTTCTTCTTCAGGTGGTGTTTAATGGCGGTTGGCAGCCAACACAAGGAGCATTACCGCCACCTACTGAACTGGAGTGTGGGTCAGTAAACGGAGAACAATTTCCATCAGAGTGAGACCTCTTCACTCCACTTCAAACCCGCAGCAGCAGTGACGCATTTCCGCTCTTAGCCCCGCCCCTGTATCTGCGCGCGGAGTTCAGTTTGTCGAGCTGACTGGCGCGCTTTCAGTCCGGTTCCCCGCTCGCGCCCAATCAAAGTGAACCCCGGTGATCGGTAACGGACCGACATGGCGACTCCACCGAAGAGGCCCCGCGGAGCTCCCGGTGCTCCGTCCCGCCGACACAAGAAGGTCTCCATCGAGGGAAACATCGGTGAGTCTGAGTCTCGGTACCGGAGATCCGGTGGTCATTTCTACAGCAGCAAGAGGACAGAGACTAAAACCGGGACAAGCCTTTAGTCTGACTGGTTTCTTTTTAAAGGGTTAGCTGGTCATCATGGATCATCTGGTTAGGTCTGGTTTCTGGTTAGAGTTAGTTGGTCATCATGGATCATCTGGTTAGGTCTGGTTTCTGGTTAGAGTTAGTTGGTCATCATGGATCATCTGGTTAGGTCTGGTTTCTGGTTAGAGTTAGTTGGTCATCATGGATCATCTGGTTAGGTCTGGTTTCTGGTTAGTGTTAGTTGGTCATCATGGATCATCTGGTTAGGTCTGGTTTCTGGTTTGAGTTAGTTGGTCATCATGGATCATCTGGTTAGGTCTGGTTTCTGGTTAGAGTTAGCTGGTCATCATGGATCATCTGGTTAGAGTTAGCTGGTCATCATGGATCATCTGGTTAGGTCTGGTTTCTGGTTAGAGTTAGCTGGTCATCATGGATCATCTGGTTAGGTCTGGTTTCTGGTTAGGGTTAGTTGGTCATCATGGATCATCTGGTTAGGTCTGGTTTCTGGTTAGAGTTAGCTGGTCATCATGGATCATCTGGTTAGCTCTGGTTTCTGGTTAGAGTTAGTTGGTCATCATGGATCATCTGGTTAGGTCTGGTTTCTGGTTAGAGTTAGCTGGTCATCATGGATCATCTGGTTAGGTCTGGTTTCTGGTTAGAGTTAGTTGGTCATCATGGATCATCTGGTTAGGTCTGGTTTCTGGTTAGAGTTAGTTGGTCATCATGGATCATCTGGTTAGGTCTGGTTTCTGGTATACAGATCCAGTAATCTCTTACAGAAACATCTCTTTAAAATGTTTCTATTAGTTTCATACATAAAACAAAAGAACTAATAGAACTGAAAACCCAACCCTTAGACTTGGAGACACCTGAGAGAGGGAGACATTTCTCTACACAACACCTGCTCAGGTAGTCCATGGATCTAAAAGCCTGGAAGATTGAAGACAAGAAAGAAACCCGTCCAGTTCTCCTCCGTCACCAGGGGAGAGCCCAGACTTCCCCCAACAAGCTCCGTCCAGACCACCAGAAGTCCTCCCTCTGCTGACCGTCCTCCAGGGACAGCACCCAGCGTCCCCGGAGGTCAGCGTAGTGTCCATGCTGCTCCTCCACCCCTGTTTAACTGATGGCTAGCCGCTACGCTCCTCCTCCTGACCCGTCAGCCAGTCCAGTTCAAAACCACATTAACAACATCACGTAAAGCAAACACAGCAATTAAACAACCACTTCCTCTCTCTCTCTGTTGGGTGCGTGCGTGCGTGCGTGTGTGTGTGCGTGCGTGTGTGCGTTTTGTAGCTGCAGGTAAATCCACCTTCGTGCGCCTCCTGCAGGCAGCGTCTGAGGACTGGGAGGTGATTCCTGAACCGATCGGGAAGTGGTGCAACGTGCAGAATGACAGCGAGGACGTTTATCAGGTGAACACGCGGCCCTGAAGGCAGCACAGGGAGGAAGATGATGATGATGATGATGATGGAGGCTGTTAATAAACACGTTTTCCGGTGGACAGCAGCTAACCTCAGCTTTAGAATCATTCCTGAGGGCTACAGGTCCCGGTACCGGCCCGCGGGTCATTTGTTACTGGCCTTAAAGGTCCGGCCCAGGCACGTCGTGGGATAAGCTGAACTCCTCACCTCCCGTTGCATTGTGGGTTGTAGAACAGGAGCGCTCTGTTCGTGAGCAGGTCTGTCAGGGCCTGGACTGATCACTGATTGGTCCGTAGACGTATTGCTCAGCATGAAGCCGGTCCCTGGTCCGATGGGAACACTGCTCTAGAGATCCAAATTCCAGAATCAGTTCTGTACTGGTCCCAGGACCGGTACTGGGACCAGCCTCCAGGCTGGGATGAATCTGTTTCTAATGAAGTCATTATTTATGAACAATCTGACGTCTGTCAGCTTCCCATCGGGTCAGGAAGTCCTCGTGGTTGGCCTCAGCTGGACTCGAAGGAGGTCAGCTGGTGACCCCGTCCCATTTCGGTGTCACACAGCTCCGTGCACACACACACAGTCACACATTGTGGGAACGCTGGCCGGTAAACCTGTGTGTTTCCCTGTGTGCAGGACTTGAGCTCGTCTCAGAAGAGTGGAGGAAACCTTCTCCAGATGTTGTACGATAAACCCAGCCGTTGGTCCTATACCTTCCAGGTACCTACCCCTGACTCCACCCCCTCAGAGTCTTTGATGAGCCGTTCCTCTCTGTGTCTCACCTGTTGTCTCTCCTGTGTGCAGAGTTACGCGTGTCTCAGCAGAGTTCGAGCTCAGCTTCAGCCTCCATCAGCTAAACTTCAGCGGGTGGAGGAGCCGGTTCAGTTCTACGAGCGCTCCGTCTACTCAGACAGGTAGCACTGCTTTCACTTTATTCTAGAAGTCCCCGTAGGGAAAAGGTGAACATGAAAACACAATCAGACACATTAGTGCAAACGGTAGAAAACCCAATAAAAATCAAATGAAGACCATCAGAGTAGTCGTCCCTAATCCCGTTTTAAGTCCAGCTGAATAACGGCCTGAGTTAGAGGAGCGTCTCCACCTGGTGGTCCGCTTTGGGCTGACGGTACCTCCTTCCTGATGGGAGGAGCTAAACTCTCCCTGCAGGATGATGAGGGGAGTGGACAATGGGCTTGTTCGAGATGAACTGCGCCTCGCCTGGAGAACAGACGAGAGCAGGCGGACGCAGCAGGGGGAGCGGCCAAAAGTCTTCTTTTAAGTCGGACAGATCTTCCTAAATGTAGCTCGTAGGTGATGATATGGCTGAAGATATCGCGTTAATGTCCGTAATAGCGGATGACGCTCCTTTTTTTTCCAAAATCTTTATTTGAAGTTCAAAGTATTTCAAAACAAATTCAAGAGTGAACAAGTATCAACAACACTAAAGTAAACAACATAATAGACATATATCCAGATAGATCAGATCAAAGAAAATAAACAAGATGATGCTCTGTACTAAATGATCTGATTATAAAAATCAGTCAGTAGTTTTATTAGAACTTTATAGAAAATGGAAACAGTTCCTACTGAAAACTCTTTGAAACAAATCACATTTCTCATTGTGGCCTTTATAGTTGACATCATCAACGTGGCATGCATTTACAATATATATAAAATAACATTTCACATTCTGCCACAGGATGTTTGGATCAAAACGTGAACCAATCAGATCTGAGATCAGGTGAGAGCCAGGCGTTTCCCGTCATGCTCTCGGTTTTGAAGCCGGTGGAGAGCAACTGCAGCGCCTTGCTCCAAAATCTGCGGCCGCCTTGATCTCACGAGGTTATCGTTGACTACGTAGGCATGACATCAGAGCAAGTCGGCGTCAAGTCGGACAGAAATCTAACCGGCACGCACTGGGCGCCGATCACCGGTGATCGAATCTGCGCAGAACTGGCTCATCTCGAACGCACCTACTGACTTCAGCTCTCTGTGTCAGATCAGGTCATGTGACACTCGTCATTTTACCGTTACTATTCATCCTGTTTGTTTCTCCTTCAGAAAAGTTCCCAAACCAAGTGATGAAAGTGGACAGATTCAACCATAGAACAATAGAACATGGTCATCGGTTCCTTACACACTCAGATTGGTTTAGTTTACGGAGGAAGTTCAACCATTGATTTGCTTTTTTGAGGAGGTGTCTGACCTGTGACTTGTATGTACAGGTACGTGTTCGCATCCAACCTGTTTGAGTGTGGAGAACTGACTGAGGCTGAGTGGAACGTTTATCAGGACTGGCACACCTGGTTACTGAACCACTTTGAACCTGACATCACCCTGAATGGCATCATCTACCTGAGAGCCCCTCCACAGGTAATGACCCCACACCAGCCTCAGAGCGCTTCATTAGAAACACCTAGAGCCAGGTGTTGGGCTTAGGGCCAGCTTGAACTGGTCTACCAGTGGATCCCTAGTCCACTGGTATCTCCATACACTACCAGCTGCCACAAACCATTATTTGATAGTCGACCAATGGGATCCTGCTACGTTGGACATAAAACATACAGCTCATCTCACCAGCATGCAGCTAATAATAATAATAATAATAATAAATAGCATTTTATATTTCAGGAATCTGCTACAGAACAGCAACTTAAAATAAGGTGATCAAGGTCAATAAATGATTAAAAGGAGTCTATAAAATATTTAACAAAAGCTTTTATAAAAAATTTGTTTAAAAGCATCTACAGTTTGCTGCTCTTATTAAACCATCATGAGCTAAAGCTCTGTCTCGCCTCGCCCCGTCTTCCTCCACTTATCCTGGTCCGGGTCACGGGGGCAGCATCCCAACTAGGGCATCCCAGACCGTCCTCTCCCTGGTCACCGCCACCAGCTCCTCCAGCAGGACCCCAAGGCGATCCCAGGCCAGGTTGAAGATGTGCTTTCTCCAACGTGTCCTGGGTCGACCTGGGGGCCTCCTGCTGACAGGACATGCCCAAAACACCTCCCTGGGCATGGACCGGAATCAGGGAGCGGAGCACGGACTGGAATCAGGGAGCGGAGCACGGACCGGAATCAGGGAGCGGAGCACGGACCGGAATCAGGGAGCGGAGCACGGACCGGAATCAGGGAGCGGAGCACGGACCGGAATCAGGGAGCGGAGCACGGACCGGAATCAGGGAGTTTAGTTCACGGACCAGAATCAGGGAGTTTAGTGCACGGACCGGAATCAGGGAGCGGAGCACGGACCGGAATCAGGGAGTTTAGTTCACGGACCAGAATCAGGGAGTTTAGTGCACGGACCGGAATCAGGGAGTTTAGTGCACGGACTGGAATCAGGGAGTTTAGTGCACGGACCGGAATCAGGGAGTTTAGTGCACAGACTGGAATCAGGGAGTTTAGTGCACGGACCGGAATCAGGGAGTTTAGTGCACAGACTGGAATCAGGGAGTTTAGTGCACGGACCGGAATCAGGGAGTTTAGTGCACGGACCGGAATCAGGGAGCAAAGCACGGACCGGAATGAAAGAGCGGAGCACTGACCGGAATCAGGGAGCGGAGCACGGATCGGAATCAGGGAGCGGAGCACGGACCGGAATCAGGGAGCGGAGCACGGACCGGAATCAGGGAGCGGAGCACGGACCGGAATCAGGGAGCGGAGCACGGACCGGACTGGATCTAACGCACAGAGCTGCTGCACAGCATGCATGTGCATCAAGATCAGAAAGGCAGACAAGGCAGTTGAAGGTAAAGTGGCAGTGTGAGAGAAAAGCATCGCCTTAACCACTCCAAAAAAAGATTAAATTAAAAATATTTTAATAGTCGATGTAAATGTGATTAATGGTGGCAGCCCAACCAGCGATACGACACAGTAAGCCCTCTGCTAATACGGTTCGATATGATTCACGATGTGATTTGAATCAGGCTTGAGGCGAACACACACACTGCAGACCTGCCATCCTGTACGACTCGCCCCTCTAAACGACACAAAAAGCTGCAGACATGTGAGTTCTGTGGCAAATGTGCATGTGCTCATGTCTGACAGCACGTTGCAGCAGTGGTGAAGCGGTTTCAGCCAGTCGTCGTAGAAAAGTGGAGAATAACGAGACTACTGAACTGTTACATCATGAAATCCCTGCTCCTTTGCAGCACAGCAGGATGAGGTAGCAGGGGGTCATGTTTTGGATCAGCAGGAAGAGAAGACAAACAACTTTGCTCTCTATTTATTTTGTAGAACACTGAGCAACATTTTTCTGCCCAATGCTCATTAAATACAAACAACATTTAACGCAGGATGTGAGTCCAGTGCTTTTCTTTATTTATAAGAAATTGCATTTCTTTAACTTTGGGGGATAGGCCACTTTAAAAACTGTTATCCTGTTAAAACATTTGTTTTGTGTTTCTGTTCAGCGCTGCCTTCACGTGTCTCTGTTTTTCACAGCGCTGCCTTCAAGTGTCTGTTTTTCACAGCGCTGCCTTCAGGTGTCTCTGTTTTTCACAACGCTGCCTTCAGGTGTCTCTGTTTTTCACAACGCTGCCTTCAAGTGTCTGTTTTTCACAACGCTGCCTTCAAGTGTCTCTGTTTTTCACAGCGCTGCCTTCAAGGGTCTCTGTTCTTCACAGCGCTGCCTTCAAGGGTCTCTGTTCTTCACAGCGCTGCCTTAAAGTGTCTCTGTTCTTCACAGCGCTGCCTTCAAGTGTCTCTGTTCTTCACAGCGCTGCCTTCAAGGGTCTCTGTTCTTCACAGCGCTGCCTTAAAGTGTCTCTGTTCTTCACAGCGCTGCCTTCAAGTGTCTCTGTTCTTCACAGCGCTGCCTTCAAGTGTCTCTGTTCTTCACAGCGCTGCCTTCAAGTGTCTCTGTTTTTCACAACGCTGCCTTCAAGTGTCTGTTTTTCACAGCGCTGCCTTCAAGTGTCTCTGTTCTTCACAGCGCTGCCTTCAAGTGTCTCTGTTCTTCCCAGCGCTGTATGCAGAGGCTGATGCACCGCGGTCGGGAGGAGGAACAGGGGATTCCTCTCGAGTATTTGGAGCAGCTTCATTCCAAACACGAGGCGTGGCTCCTCCACAGGAATCTCAGGTAAACGCTACGGAGCATGCTCAGTGTGCTCACCTGGTGATGCGTTTAAGGTCGTATGGTAGAATCAGAGCTGTGTGTGTTTACAGGCTGGACTTTGACTACCTCAGTGAACTTCCTGTTCTCGTTTTGGACGTCGACGACGACTTCAAGAATGATCGAATAAAACAGGACGTCATCATCGACAAGGTGCGCTTTACTCTGAAGGTCTTCGTGAGCTCTTATTTTGAAATGTTGTTTTCTATTTACATGACTTTCATCTTGTCTGCAGGTAAAAGAGTTTCTGACCTTGCTGTGAAGCGTCACCAATCACTGTCCAGGAAGTGAGCAGCAGAGCTTCTGATTGGACGAACCTGAACTGTGTTTTTAAAAATGTACTTTTATTTTTCTACTTGAGTTTGATCTGACGCCTCGTCTGTGGCAGAGGCTCACTGTGTGTGTGTGTGTGTTTATGTGTTTTTCATCTGGAATCAGATCATTTTTCTCTACACTGAGTTGTCAGTGAACACATCATGATGCCTTCAGGAACATCCCGCTGGTTTCTGTGTAAATAAAAGAAATCAAAGTGAAACCTGAACTGATCCGGTTCTGTTAACAATCGGCTACATTAGAGGTGAAACGTAAACGCCTGATCTCTCAGGACGCTGTCGTTTTACAGCTGTGAGAGCAGTATTGAGTCATATTTAAAACATAAATCTAATCTGGTTCTTGTATTTTCCTTGAAATTCAGTGTTTTTTAATGTCATATAATTATCCAAAAAGATGTCAATATGCATATTGGATTGTTTTTAGTGGATTAAAATCCACACAGAACAGCTGGAGAAACCCTGTAAGTTACTTTAAAACGAAGTATGTTTCCTAAAACGGTGAACAGAACTACAGCTCAGAACAAACTAATAAACGGTTTCATTTAAGTTTAAATGATTTGAATTGTGGTAAAATCCAAAAACAATGTCGTTTTTCATTAAAAATGTCTTTTAGCTTTTTACAGCAATTTCACATAATTTTCTGCCTTTTTGTTTCTGCATCAGATTGATCCTGAGTGACAAAACGATCATTAAAATCTGAACACGACTGAGACCTGGACCTGCTAACAGGTCTAGAGAAACTAGATTAGACTGGACTGAAGATTCGGTTAATGTTCTGTTATTTTGTTTTAAGGTCATATTTGAGATGTGATGTGTATAAATACAACCTCTACAGCTGTCTGTCAGCTGGTTGTTATGACAACGGCGCAGGCTATGAGTCTGGTAAAGTGGAGAGACATAAGAGAGGGTTTCTGCTTCCTCCTTAGTTTTGAGCGCTGAAACAGGAAGTGCAGATTAAAGCGTGCCATCCTGTAGCGCTGGTCCCGCTCCAGACCAGCCCAAAGTTAACATCACGACCGTGAAAATGCCCGAGCGCCGCTCCACACACAGAGCAGGTCCTGTCTGCGACAGCGGCTCGGCGCGGGCCTCGAGGGGCTCGCGTTGGTCAATCTAGAGACGCACCTCCTTCCCCTGGACGCAGGTCCACGCACAGCAGCGCCAGCGCAGCACCTCGGTCTGCACATATGGTGGGGACGCAGCACTATTTCTGCATCCTTGGGTCGAATTATTGGTGGGGACGCGTCACCTCCGTCCATGCCAAATCTACGCTCATGGCATGTTGTACTCCAGCATGGTGTACTTAAACATAATGTACTTTTTCAACAGTGCTGCTAACACCTGGGCCACCATGCAGCCCAGTTGCATGTAGACATTGAGGGTCTTGGGCATAGAATGGTGTGCCCCCCCCCCCCAACTGTTTTAAATGCACACAACACACGTCAATGCCACACTGGAGCTCACAGAGGGACATTAGGGTATTTTCACACCCCTGTTCTCCGTTTGCTGCCCTGGGCTGGTGACTGGTTGTAGGAACTGGTCGGGGTTTGTGGTGGTGGACTACTCTGAGGTCTGATCATCTTCACCCCAGTATGAAAGGAACCGTATCCTGGGTTTGGGAGCTGGTTGTGGTCCCTGGACCTGGAAGTTTCGAGTATGTATGAGGAGTGTGAGTACAGTGTTCGTGTATCTTGGTATGTTTGTGCAAATGGCTATGCCTGTGCATAAGGGTGGGAATGTGAGATTGTATCTCTCCGTGGTGACAATCTATGGACTTACGGGGGGGGGGGGGTAAATCTGTAAGGCTTTTTTTTGGCATTAAGACATCAGTTCTGAATGCTACACTGTCAGACAGCACACAGAATAAAAAGAAAGAAATGGACTTTGTGTCCTGGACAAGCAGCGTTGATCTTCCCCAGTCCGGCTGCACGAGGTCTTGTCTCTTTGAAGTCTGTTTTCACCTGTTTATTAGGAGAGGGGCCGTCGGAGGTTTGCCCAGTGGATGCAGTAGCTGCAGTGGTCATGTCAGTGGGACATCGGGGGTCTCTCAATGAGTTCCACATTCCCGTGCTGGCTTGCTAGGTGATGCTTAGATTAGAGATGCAATTGCAAACTGCTACAATCTCAGGTCAGTCTCACCTGTCTGACAAGCTGCCATCAATTATGGCAGTTCCAGCAGAGGTCCAGAGTCTGGGTCCACAGCAGCAGAGTCTCTGTCTCCTTTAGACTATATCCTGGTACGCTGCACAACCAGTAGGCTCCGATCACTGGACCTCAGAAGGATGGAGAAGATCACTGATGGAAGCTGGTGTTGGTACATGTGGGACCCTAAAAACCCAAACTATCTGGAAATGAACTCTGAGAGAATGAGAACTGTTATGAGCATTCCGAGTCAGAGCTGGGTCAACGGCCACACCGAGGTTTGGTCAATGAAGCAGGTTGACCTGGAGAATCCCTGACTTTAGGAACCAGCTGGTCCAGAGACCAGAGGAGGAGTTCAGGTTTGTAGAAACTTCCCACCATCCAGTTTTTATTGTTAACCTATTCGTAGATGTAATCATTCATCAGCCAGAGGAGTCCAGCTCAGTGGTATCAAAGCCTTTTAGATGTGGTGTGGTGGTGGACTATACTATAGATATACTAAAATATATCTTCAGATTTAGTCAACTATGAAATCTAATGACTCTGAGTTCCAGCTCCAGTGATTTATTATATCTGGAAAGTCTGGACCTCAGAATGAATCTGGATCTTCTGATCTAAGCAGCTGATGGTTCGCCGACTGAAGCCTGCAGAGACGCTTGTTGACTCAAACTCAGTCGGATGAATTCCACAAAAGAAAATCTCAGCGAGGAGCAAAGTCAGAAAAACAGACGAGCCTGAGACTCTGCTGGGGGCTCGTCCCAGTCAGAGGTCACAGCAGGCCAGGAGGGGTCTGGCCTGGTTTTCAATGATTGAAATGTTCCTGGTCAAAGATCACGTAGACATGCTTTAACCACGTCCAGGTTCTTCCAAGGTCGTTACGGTCTTACACACACACACATCTGAGGCTAACTGGGGCGTCAGTAATGGATGATCAGATGGACGCTGGTTGTCTTCCTTCAATCATTAATGTCCATCCTTCTGTCCTCTCTGACTCTCGTCTCCACACTCCCTCCTCTCCGTCCACTCGTCTCTCCGTCCACTCGTCGTCTCTCCTTCATTCTGTAAGTTCTGATAAACTGTTTCTGCTTTTTCAGCCTCCATAATCCTTTAAGACGTTTCACCAGACTGAATCAGATGTTTCAGGTTTAGAGTTCAGTGAGCAGGAGGAGCAGGACTCAGGAGGAGCAGGACTCAGGAGGAGCAGGACTCAGGAGGAGCAGGACTCAGGAGGAGCAGGACTCAGGAGGAGCAGGACTCAGGAGGAGCAGGACTCAGGAGGAGCAGGACTCTGAGGTTCAGACAGTGTGAGGACAGTTGTGTACATTTTTTAAAAATCCAAAAGACTTTGATGTAACTTGAGTTTGAATTTTGAGTTTAATGTCGAAATCATTGTTTACTTTTAGTGTTTCCATTTTTAAAATCTAGATCTGAAAACTCGACGCCTGTCGAGATGGGATTCACAGACCTGCTGGATGAGGTGAGATTCTTCTGTTTCTGCAGTAGTGTGATTATGATGCAGCTGTGTAACCCTATCCTATCATTTGGTTGCCATGGTGAGGTGGGTGGCTTCGGCCGGTACCAGTGGCTCCATGTGACTCTCATCAGTTTACCTGGTTTGCTGATGGCAAGTCAGAATCTGCTGAACAACTTTGTGTCTGGAATCCCCGTCCATCACTGCAGCCTGCCGGGAAACTACAGCCTGTATGACCTGTCAATCACCTACCAGGTAACATGACTTATTCTAGAACAGCACCACCTGCTGGCAGCTTGGTTCTGTGTGAGAAAAAAACATTTAAAAAGCTCCTTTCACAGATCGAGTAGACCTCACAGAGCTCTGAACAATGCAGGTAGAATCCAGTCTAAACTGGTTTAATCAGGTCTAAACTGGTAGAATCCAGTCTAAACTGGTTGAATCAGGTCTAAACTGGTAGAATCCAGTCTAAACTGGTTGAATCAGGTCTAAACAGGTAGAATCCAGTCTAAACTGGTTTAATCAGGTCTAAACTGGTAGAATCAGGTCTAAACTGGTTGAATCCAGGTCTAAACTGGTTTAATCAGGTCTAAACTGGTAGAATCCAGTCTAAACCGGTTTAATCAGGTCTAAACTGGTTTAATCAGGTCTAAACAGGTAGAATCCAGTCTAAACTGGTTTAATCAGGTCTAAAAAGGTAGAATCCAGTCTAAACTGGTTTAATCAGGTCTAAAAAGGTAGAATCCAGTCTAAACTGGTTGAATCAGGTCTAAACTGGTTTAATCAGGTCTAACAACACACCAAACTTATGCAAGAGTAACAGCTACATAGAGTGGAGAACCACCTGAACAAGAATTAAACAACGTAGAGAGGCAGGTAATGGACTTCCTTGGTAGCAAAGGGATACATCTAGAGGCCAAGGACATAGAGGGATGTCATCCTCTTCCACGTAAAAATAAAAATCAGAAACCTGCAATCCTCATCAGATTTGTGAACAGAAAACATAAGAAAGATCTGCTTAAACAAGGAAGCTGAAGGGAACACCTAATCAAGAAAAATGCAGACATTGCAAGGCAAGCGAGACTTCTGAGAAAGCAAAAGAAAATATTCAACATGGACTTCAAACTGTAAGGTATTCATTAAGCTCAATGGGTCTCCGGAGCACGCAGATTCTGATCATTAAGGAACTGACGGAACTAGAAAAATATAAGTGATAAATGAGTATAAGAAACAAGTTCACAAAACATGGTCAAGATCATCAGAATTTATGCAAATGTAAAAACAACATGGATACCTCGGTTTGATATTGGTCTTGATTCTAACTGGCAAAAATTACTCAACTGAAATGGATACAGATGATAAAATTTATGATATTGACAATAAAATAAATGGAAATTTATTTGAATTAAGCATAAGTTGTGATTATATTGGGGGAAAAAACAATTGAATTGTGGGATAATAACTATACAATGTCACTTATCCACATTAACAGTAGAAGCTTATTTCCCAAGATATCAATTATCAAAGATTATTTAAATAAATTCAAATACAAATTTAGTGTGATTGCTGTAACAGAGTCTTGGCGCAAAGATGGATGAAATACAAATGGAAGGGTATGAACTTTATTTTGTAAATAGAAAAAATAAAAGAGGTGGTGGGGTTGCCCTATTCATTAAATCAGATCTAAAATGTAAGGAAATGACAATGATGGAAGATAATGTTATGGAAATTGTAACTGTGGAAATCAGCAATGAAACAGCTGAAAATACTCTAATTTGTTGTGTTTATAGAGCAACCGGATCATGTATTGAGACATTTGTATAGATAATTTCTTCTGAAAAAGGGGGCAGAAATTATATAGATTTTTTTCTTCATTTTGCTACTTTTCGTTCAAATATGATTTTTTTGTTATGTATATCTTATTGTTTATATGTTTTACTTGTTTAATTTTGAATGAAATAAACTTTGAAAGACAAAAAAGGGTATAATCTGGTCTAAACTGGTTTAATCAGGTCTAAACAGGTAGAATCTGGTCTAAACAGATAGAATCCGGTCTAAACAAGTTTAATCAGGTCTAAACTGGTTTAATCAGGTCTAAACAGGTAGAATCCGTTCTAAACAAGTTTAATCAGGTCTAAACTGGTTTAATCAGGTCTAAACAGGTAGAATCTGGTCTAAACTGGTTTAATCAGGTCTAAACAGGTTTAATCAGGTCTAAACAGGTAGAATCTGGTCTGAACAAGTTTAATCAGGTCTAAACTGGTTTAATCAGGTCTAAACAGGTAGAATCTGGTCTAAACAGATAGAATCCGGTCTAAACAAGTTTAATCAGGTCTAAACAGGTAGAATCCGTTCTAAACAAGTTTAATCAGGTCTAAACTGGTTTAATCAGGTCTAAACAGGTAGAATCTGGTCTAAACTGGTTTAATCAGGTCTAAACAGGTTTAATCAGGTCTAAACAGGTAGAATCTGGTCTGAACAAGTTTAATCAGGTCTAAACTGGTTTAATCAGGTCTAAACAGGTAGAATCTGGTCTAAACAGATAGAATCCGGTCTAAACAAGTTTAATCAGGTCTAAACAGGTAGAATCCGTTCTAAACAAGTTTAATCAGGTCTAAACTGGTTTAATCAGGTCTAAACAGGTAGAATCTGGTCTAAACTGGTTTAATCAGGTCTAAACAGGTTTAATCAGGTCTAAACAGGTAGAATCTGGTCTGAACAAGTTTAATCAGGTCTAAACTGGTTTAATCAGGTCTAAACAGGTAGAATCTGGTCTAAACAGATAGAATCCGGTCTAAACAAGTTTAATCAGGTCTAAACAGGTAGAATCCGTTCTAAACAAGTTTAATCAGGTCTAAACTGGTTTAATCAGGTCTAAACAGGTAGAATCTGGTCTAAACTGGTTTAATCAGGTCTAAACAGGTTTAATCAGGTCTATACAGGTAGAATCTGGTCTGAACAAGTTTAATCAGGTTTAATCAGGTCTAAACAGGTAGAATCAGGTCTAAACAAGTTTAATCAGGTGTAAACTGGTTTAATCAGGTCTTAACAGGTAGAATCTGGTCTAAACTGGTTTAATCAGGTCTAAACAGGTAGAATCTGGTCTAAACAAGTTTAATCTGTTCTAAACTGTTTTAATCAGGTCTAAACAGGTAGAATCTGGTCTAAACAGGTATAATCTGGTCTAAACTGGTTTAATCAGGTCTAAACAGGTAGAATCCGGTCTAAATAAGTTTAATCAGGTCTAAACAGGTAGAGATTGTTTTTCAACTGTTTTGAACTGAAATGCAATTTAAATGCATTTTTCACAAATTATAAAAGCTTGAAAAAATGATTTAAAAAGAACATTTAGGCATATTTCTTGGATGGACATTGTAAACTGCATGTAATTTCTTTTTTCTGAAAAGAAGCGATTAATTGTGATTAAGTTTTTTTCAGATTTGTGATCAATTAGTTAATTTATTTTAATCGATTCCATGTTGTTTTTTGTGATGTCTTGTGATTTGTTGTTTCAGGTGGAGGAAAAGCAGCTCCTGAAAGCTTTTATTCCCCCAGACCCTTCGGGAAATAGACTGGACCGTTGCAAGAGGTAACACATTTGAATGTTTCTGTTTCTTAGTTGAGTCTCCACCTTCCCTTCTGTTGCACCTGCTACTCAGGTATGTTGAACCTCAGTGGCATCTGTTAGCTCTGAACAGCTCAGCTAATATCAGCAAGCTTCAGACTGAAGGATGTTTGGATGGATGGACTTTCGACCAATCAGAGTTCTCTGCCACCACCGTTTCTGAGGTAAGGTTGAGGAAGCAGATTTTCTCCTAATGAGTTGATGAATCTTATCAGGATCTTCTAGACTCGTATCTATATATACATATACAGTACTTTACTGTACTCTTTCCTTCATTGTATTTTTTCCTCACTCTGACTCCTGTGACCTCTGGCAGAGACTGGCTGCTGTTCGTCCCTCTGACTAGTTTGTTTTTCACCTCAATGGATACATTAGCATTTGTTAGTCACTTTGGATAAAAGCGTCTGATATAAATACATGAAATTCAGCTGTCCTCTCCTGTCTCTCACCTGTCTGTCTGTCCTCTCCTGTCTCTCACCTGTCTGTCCTCTCCTGTCTCATAGTGGGACCTGGTGTGTTCTCTGCGTCCTCTAAAACAAATGATTCAGACGATCTATATGGGCGGAGTTCTAACAGGTGCTATCGTTTTTGGCAGCCTGTCAGACAGGTGAGACTGACCTGAGACTGTCCCTGTCAATCAGTCATAGGTGTACAGGACTCTCTAACCGCCGTCTCTCTGTCTGTCTCTCAGGTTTGGAAGGAAGACTGTCCTTATTTGGTCTTACCTACAACTTGCTGTACTTGGTTGTTGCTCCGCCTTCTCACCTTTATACTCCGCCTACTGTGTTTTTAGATTTCTGAGTGGAATGGCCGTGTCTGGAGTTATCCTCAATGGATTCTCTCTGAGTACCTGTCCTTACCCCTCTACCTGTTCATCTGTTTACCCGTCTACCTGCTCACCTGCTGACTGTCTCACTGTTTGTCCTCAGAGGTGGAGTGGATTCCAACCAAGTCGCGGACTTTAGTGGGGACGCTCACATCCTTCTCCTTCACCTTTGGACAAATGATCTTGGCAGGGATTGCTTATTGGCTGAGAGACTGGAGGAAGCTGCAGGTTTTTGTTTGTGCTCCTCACTTCCTGTTCTTCATCTACAGCTGGTTAGTTAAGCCTGAAAAACACCTCTGATTGGTCAAGTAGTTTAGACTCTCTCTCACTATTTTTTACCAGACCGAAAGGTCATGTGATGTACTTCCTGTTTCTTTGGGGTCTTCTGCGCATGCCTCAGGCACACAAACCTTTACCATAGACCTCCACTATAACTGGTGCATGCTGGAACCCCTTCAATACAGAGTATAGGAGAGGCCTGGGTGGCAGAATTTTAGCGACCAAAGCATGCACAGAAGACCAGAGTCTCAGCTCAGATCAGGACTTGACCCAGAAGCTCCAGTAGCACGAGGAGGGAGAAGGCGTGTTTATCATGGAGGAAGCTAAATGGATCTTTATTCAGAGAATCCTTCTTAACAGCTTGTGACAACCCAGCTGATTGATTCATGTGTCCTGATTTAATCAACTCCACAGCCGGTGAATCCTTTGGTTTGTTTGTTAGAGTTCAGACCAGGTCCTGGTTCAGGTCCAGTACCGGGTCATTTTGGACCAGTTCTGTTCGAATCAGGTCCTGTACCGAGTCAGTTCAGACCGGGTCCCGGTTCAGACCAGGGTTGTGTGTATTCTGTTTGTGTTTTTAGACATTTTCATTCTAACCATATTTATTATGCTAAAAAGTGAGTAATTCTAAAGGGAATGACAAATCAAAGGATTCAAATCTAGCTGAACATTTTGCAAAGTATTCAAAAGTATTTCTCTTCTTTTAAAGAATAAAACTCTTTATGTGCAAAACAAAGTATATTGTATTTCACTCTTTTTGAATCTTCTTTTTGTAAAATAAAAATGCTTTAGAGTCGAACTCAACATAAAGCTATGTCTCATAAAGAAACATAAAACTCATGAACAGGACGTCCGTTCATCTGTAGGGTTAGGTCCATTCAACCATTCAGGTGGTTTTGTCTCTTTTCTCTGATTGGTCAGGTGGGTTTTGTCTTTTTTCTCTGATTGGTCAGATGTTTTTGTCTCTTTTCTCTGATTGGTCAGATATTTTTGTCTCTTTTCTCTGATTGGTCAGATGTTTTTGTCTCTTTTCTTCGATTGGTCATATGTTTTTGTCTCTTTTCTCTGATTGGTCAGATGTTTTTGTCTCTTTTCTCTGATTGGTCAGATGTTTTTGTCTCTTTTCTCTGATTGGTCAAATATTATTGTCTCTTTTCTCTGATTGGTCAGATGTTTTCATCTCTTTTCTCTGATTGGTTTGGTGGTTTTTGTCTCTTTTCTCTGATTGGTCAAATATTATTGTCTCTTTTCTCTGATTGGTCAGATGTTTTCATCTCTTTTCTCTGATTGGTCTGGTGGTTTTTGTCTCTTTTCTCTGATTGGTCAGATGTTTTCATCTCTTTTCTCTGATTGGTCTGGTGGTTTTTGTCTCTTTTCTCTGATTGGTCTGATGTTTTTGTCTCTTTTCTCTGATTGGTCAGGTGGTTTTTGTCTCTTTTCTCTGATTGGTCAGATGTTTTTGTCTCTTTTCTTCGATTGGTCAGGTGGTTTTTGTCTCTTTTCTCTGATTGGTCAGGTCATTTTGTCTCTTTTCTCTGATTGGTCAAATATTATTGTCTCTTTTCTCTGATTGGTCAGATGTTTTCATCTCTTTTCTCTGATTGGTCTGGTGTTTTTTGTCTCTTTTCTCTGATTGGTCTGATGTTTTTGTCTCTTTTCTCTGATTGGTCAGGTGGTTTTTGTCTCTTTTCTCTGATTGGTCAGATGTTTTTGTCTCTTTTCTCTGATTGGTCAGGTGGTTTTTGTCTCTTTTCTCTGATTGGTCAGGTGGTATTCAGAGTCAGCTCGTTGGTTGGTGCTGAACCATCGGTCTGAAGAAGCACTGAAAAATCTTCACAGAGTTGCTTGTATCAATGGGAGACCAGAGATCGTGGACAAGTTGACCTTAAAGGTAAAGCTGAATTTGAAGTCTTGAGGTTTTTCTGTCAGAGAAAACCCTGAGTTTTGTACTGTGTGACTGCAGGACCTCCACTCCCACATGAAGAAGGAAATAGAATGCAGTCATTCATCATTCACAGCATTTGACCTTCTGAAGACCAGAAGAATCAGACGTATCTCTGTCTGTCTTATGGCTGTCTGGTCAGAAAATCACCTGTTTTTAACCTGTTTAACCACTTTGACCCATTTGAGCCTGTTCACAGTTCCCCGTTTTTTAAATCTGCTTTCTACATTTTTTGTCTTTAATCAGTCTATGTTCATCTATGTTAGATGTCATAACAAGCAGAGTTCAGTCACTACTTGTGCAGGTGTTCACCTCTTTACCTGTCTGCAGGTTTTCCACCAGTTTTGCATATTATGGTTTGGCAATGGATCTGCAGAAATTTGGGGTGAGTTCTCTGGTTGCTATTCACCTGTCCTCTAGTGCAGCCTTTACCTGTGATGACGTTTTTATTCCAGGGTGTCTAAACCTTACTAAAATGGTATTGCTTGGTTTGCACTGAACCACTCTCCAATTGGCTGTTTCAGGTGAGTATTTACCTGATGCAAGTCATCTTTGGAGTCGTTGATATTCCTGCAAAATTTTTAGCTCTGGGCATGCTAAGCTACCTTGGGAGGCGGGTATCTCAGGTGTCCTGTCTGTTCCTGTCAGCGATCATTATATTTGCCAACATCTTTGTTCCTACAGGTAATAACTCTGATTCTGGTCCTGACTGATTCAAACTCTGGTCTTGACTCTAGTCCTGATTCTGATCTGGTCCTGGTTCTGATTTTAATTCTGATCCTGACAACTATTTTGGTTCTGTTTTGATGATTTGATGTTTTGTCTCACTCTGATCTTGATCTTGTTCTGATCCTGGCCTTGGTCTAACCCTGGTCTTGGTCTGATCTTGACCTTGTTTTAACCCTAATGGGATTCTGGCCTCAATACAATCCTGATTCTTGTCTTGATGTGTGAGAATAATTTTGGAACTAGACTTTTGTTCTGATCCTGATCCCATCTGGTTTCTGGTCCAACCCTGGTAGACATGCAGACTCTCAGGACCACGCTGGCCTGTCTGGGTAAATCCTTCACTTCAGCCTCCTTCACCACGGTTTACCTGTACACTGGAGAACTCTACCCCACTGTGATCAGGTGAGGCCACCTGGTTGGAAGCCTGAACATGTCAGAAACCTAAACGTAACCCTGCTGGTACTTTCAGGCAGACAGGATTGGGCTTTGTTTCCACTATGGCAAGAGCAGGAAGCATGGCAGCCCCTGCAGTCCTGATCCTGGATGAGGTAATATCTCCACCTGTTTACACCATTGCATCATCAGCATAGCAGATGAACTGTCACTGATTTCCTCAGGTGCTTCCTGCTTTGCCCAGTATGGTCTATGGGGGTGCTGCAGTGCTAGCAAGTGGTTTTGCCTGCTTCCTTCCAGAGACGCTGAACCGCCCACTGCCCGACACCATTGAGGATGTGGAGGACAGGAGGTGAGATGAGCCATTTCAGATGATGTTAATGTGTCCAGTAGGTGAAACATAATCAAGATCTATTACACTGCTGAACTACTGGGCCCATAAGATGTTCTGTGGACCCAAATCAGGGATGGAAGTTGCTGTTCTCCCCTGTCCTGATATTTGTTGTATAAATCTGTGATCAGTCACTCTGTGTGTGAAGGTCTGGAAGAATCTCCTCCCAAATGATGGAGGCCGTGTCGCTGAAAGAAGATGTGGTCTCTTCCGATGACGTAACGCTATGTGCGGGTGTGGTCATGAAGACAGAAGCCATTGACAGAAGGGAAGAAGAAAGAAGTGGCCTGAATGCACTTTGACCAATCAGAGGATGCCACATCACTGACCTGAGATCAAACAAGTGGTGAAAAACTAAAGTTTAAAAATGTGATTAATAGACATGATAAATCACTTTTAATGTCAGAAATCGTCACATTTATTTAGAAGAATCAACCAATGAAAATGAAGAATGTTGAGTGACTGATGCAACTATTAGTAACCAATAAAAGAACGAATGAACTGTGAGCAGCTTCAGTTTGTCATCTGAGTCTCCAGAAATGTTCCAGGTTATAAAAAACATCATTTCCTTGTTGTCGAACATTTCCAGTCCCATCCAGTTTGTTTACTGTATTATAAACAAGAGGGCTGGTAAATTGTCCTTAGGTGTGAGTGGGTGTGTGGTTGTTTGTCTCGTTCGTCTCTGTGTGGCCCTGCGATGGACTGGCGACCTGTCCAGGGTGTCCCCCGCCTCTCGCCCCTTGACCGCTGGAGATAGGCACCAGCTCCCCCGCGACCCTCTGTGGAGGACTAAGCGGCTACAGAAGATGGATGGATGGATTACAAACAAGAGCAATCAGAACCAAAGTGCTGCTGTACGATGTAAAAATGACAATTAGAACAAATAAAACGGCACCGTAACAGAAAATGAATAAAAACAGTTCGAGTCGGGGTTAGGCCTGTCTAATATGTCAAAGTAGTTTGTTCCAGAGTTTAGGGACCAGGCTCCACTGACCTTCAGCCTGGTGTCTGGGACCACCAGCAGCAGCTAGGCTGACCAGATCCAAACCAACATAAGGTGGGACAAAGCTTAATAGAACAGAGCTACAAACACTATCAAGTGTATTAGATTTCCTTAATCTCAAATCTCCGAAGTTACTATCTAAAACATATAGGTTACTGTCTAAAGCAGATGATTCAATATCTCTTCCTAGTTAAGTGGGAGGCAGACCTGTCAGCCAGTTATGACCAAAACTTCTGGTCTCAGACATGTTTAAAATCTTTTAGAATGACTAGAAACCCCAGTTTACAACTAATCTAATGTAAACTCCTACATAGAGTTCACTATACAGGTCAACGGATGTTCAGGATGGGTTATGCACCATCTGAAATTTGTACAAGCTGCACAGACAACACTCCTGACACCTATATTCATGCACTTTGGTTTTGTCCACCTGTGCAGAGATTTTGGTCCCGGATATGTGAAGACCTGTCAAAGTGTCTGAAATGTAATATTCCAGCTTCCCCTCCAGTTTGCTTGCTGGGAGACTTGGATGATGTCATCACAGAGATTAATTCAGTTCACATGGTTCTAACTGCTCTGTGCATTGCTAAGACAACGATCCTCATAAACTAGTTAAGTGTTGAACAGCTGATTGTCTAATGAGGCATGGCAGCTCATTATCATGACACACATCTTTGAACTACTATGGAGTTTGTCACATCTTGAAACCACTGCTGGTCATTTTGCTTCCCTAAAGTCTCAGGTCTGAATGGTCCAGCTGACGGTGTTATAGGGAACTCGATCAGCTGATTAACGTGAACACTTCCTGTTGAACCTGACTCTGAAATAGTTCAGTTTTTACTACTGTAGGAGTTTAACAACTTGTCAATGCACTAGAATGCAGGAAGTGACGTCTACACCTGTGGGGAAGTGCCCCCCCCCCCCCCCCCCCCCCCCCCCCCC
>SSNR01000038.1:1862243-1878589 GCA_006937965.1 Callopanchax toddi | reverse complement strand
CCCCCCCCCCCCCCCGCCACACACACACACACACACACACACACACACGGTTTTTATGTTTCTGAGTCATGACGTCGGGCCTCAGGGGCCCCTGAGTCCCTGACACCCCTGAGGCATCTAAAATGAAAATAGTACTAATGGATGTTCAGATATTTAAATAAAGTGACCGAGGCTGGAATGGTGTTTTCATTTGATCCATTTAAAATAAATCTTCTTACTGGTAACAGTTGAATTAGAGGTCTTTAAAGGGAAAGTTTCTCCTTCAATTTTAGTTATTGAGTATATCTGGAACTTATCTCAATGTAACACCTGTTAGCTAACCTGTTAGCTGTTAGCTAACCTGAGTAATGAAATGTTAGAATCAAATTCAGCCCATTTTCCATTTCGTATTTTTGATCTGAGCCCAGACTTTGAAATATTAAAAACAAGACGTTTTTTGTTGTTTTGTATCTGTTTCTAAAACAAATAAAACACGGATTACTTCCTGTCCCACTTTTCAAAGGAAGCTGCTGACGTCACCACTAAGTGGTTGATTGATCAGTGTTGACCAGATATTGATTTGTGTGGATCTCAGATGTTTTTGTTGTGAACATTCACACCCCTTGGCTGCCCTGTGACGCATCCCCGAGTCTGACTGAGTGAGCCAATCACAGGCGCTTCATTTGAATGGCATGGCCCTCAGCCAATAGCAGAAGGGTTTTGAGTGTGGCCGCGGAGCGGGAGGGTGGGCCTAAGGGCCAATCGTCAGTACAGCGGAAGAAAATGGCGGCCGTGGCTGCAGAGCCAGGAGCTGCGGCGGTTTCGACAACAACGACTGCGGCGCCGGTCGATGGCGGTCAGGCAGAACCGAGCCCAGCAGGCTCGGGACCGCTGGGGTTCTCCGTGGAGCCTAACGGTCTTGTGGAGCTCGGCCCGGGCTCGAAGCTGGAGGATGGAGCCTCCGGAGAGGGCCGCCATATTAGGCCGGAGCTGGAGCCCGCGGCGGGAAACGCGTCCCCAGAGAGCCGCGTTCCGGTGGACCGTAGCGGTACCGAGCGGTTCTCTCCCGGCCTGCCAGCAGACTCAGAGAGCGGCTTTCCGGTTGACCGGAGCGGCACCGAGCGGCTTTCTCCCGGTCCGTTCCCCCAACACTCCGCTGTCTTCCTGCACTCCTTCCCGAACCTCCCGCCCGTCACCGAGGCTGGACTCTCTCTGGCTGAACCGGCAGAACCCACCACCAACGAGACCACCGACCGGGACCGGGGATTCACGGCCCTCTTACAGGCGGAGCTGGGTCCCGGAGCCGCGGAGTCCCCGAAGCCTGAAGACGGCTACTGTGAGCGCTCCGCGGGGAGAGAGGACCCGCTGCTCTCACCGCCAGGACACGAAGACCTGTCCGGACCGGGACCCGCTTCGGTCCGGGACCTGAGTCCCGGAGCCGAGGTCCGGGTGTGCTTGGATCACGTGATCGATGACGCGCTGGTGGTGTCGTTCCGACTGGGGGATCAGGTGTTCTCAGGTGTGCTGATGGACGTTTCCAGAAGGTACTAATGCACAAACACTTAGGGTCCTACAACCAGAACCCCTCTGGGGTCCTAGAACCAGAATCCCTCTGGGGTCCTACAACCAGAACCCCTCTAGGGTCCTAGAACCAGAATCCCTCTGGAGTCCTAGAACCAGAACCCCTCTGGGGCCCTAGAACCAGAATCCCTCTGGGGTCCTAGAACCAGAATCCCTCTGGGGTCCTACAACCAGAACCCCTCTGGGGTCCTAGAACCAGAATCCCTCTGGGGTCCTAGAACCAGAACCCCTCTGGGGTCCTAGAACCAGAACCCTTCTGGGGTCCTACAACCAGAATCCCTCTGGGGTCCTAGAACCAGAATCCCTCTGGGGTCCTAGAACCAGAATCCCTCTGGGGTCCTAGAACCAGAACCCTTCTGGGGTCCTAGAACCAGAATCCCTCTGGGGTCCTAGAACCAGAATCCCTCTGGGGTCCTAGAACCAGAATCCCTCTGGGGTCCTAGAACCAGAACCCCTCTGGGGTCCTAGAACCAGAATCCCTCTGGGGTCCTAGAACCAGAACCCCTCTGGGGTCCTAGAACCAGAACCCCTCTGGGGTCCTAGAACCAGAACCCCTCTGGGGTCCTAGAACCAGAACCCCTCTGGGGTCCTAGAACCAGAACCCCTCTGCAGTAACCTAACCCTCTGAACACTACCAGCTAAGTACTGAGGCTACACTTAACATCAAGATATGAAATATATCTCACGATATTTTAAAGGGATACTCCACCGCCAAGTTATTTTTTGTCTATTGTCATATTCCTCAGAGTTAGATCAGTGGGCAAAAACTATTTGTGAGCAGCCCAGCTGTTTTTCTGATCCGGCAGTACTCTTTTAGCTTTAGCTTAGCTCAAACACTGTAAGTGAATGGTACCAGATAGCATCGCCAGAAAAAACGTCCATAAAACTCACTAAATGGTGATAATAATTCAGCCTAGTGACCTCAGTAAACATACCGACTGCAAGGGAGAATAAAAAGTAACACGAAGGAATTACATGTACTATTTTAAACTCGGGACTACTTTTATGACAAAGAGCAGCTGTAACCCTCCGCTGAACGGCGCAAGGACACGACGCACGGCCCCAAACACCTACTTCCGTAAACACGTACTCACACTCGTTGTTTGCAAACCGTGCGTCATGTCCTTGCGCCGTCAAAGGGAACATGATCCACGCGTTTCCCTGACTTTCTGTTTATTTCTGACAGAGTTACTGTGCATGTTGTCATGCCCTGTCCTTTAACAGTAACGTTTAGAACACAATGAAAATTTGGTTTGGGCCGGGGATGTAAATGTCTTTGCATTTGTACAGCGCTTTTCGAAGTCGGTGGACTACAAAGCGCTTTACATCAGTCAGTCATTCACATGCTGATGGAGTTACAGAGGCGAGTCACCCAGACACAGAGAGGCGCCACCAGCCCTCTGACCACCACCACCAGCAGGCAGTGAGGGTAAAGTGTCTTGCCCAATTGACAAAGTAACCCAGCCGGAGTGGGGATTTGATCCTGCAATCCTCCGGTTTCAAGACCCAACACCCTACTACTACTAGCAACTGCCTCCCTATCAAACCCAGACCCTCCTGCACTGAAGTCAGTGTCACTAACCTCTAGACTACAGTGTCTAATAGGAAACACAAAACTTATAATGGTTATAACTTTTCTTTTTCAGCTTGACTATTTGACACATTGAGAAAAAGACTGAGTTACATTTATATTTCAAAAATGACAAACTACTGCTTTTACAGTAGCAAGATGACTGTGTCTACAGTTTAAACATCATCAGCTCTCTGCCTTTAACATCAGGTTCTATGTGCCTTATTACTTAGAGCACCCGCTCAACACTGCCTACCCAGTAGGGGTGTGCAATCTTGGGTGCCTCACGATACGATTCGATTTTAAAACTATTCGATTTCAAAACAATTTTTACACTTTTTGTTGCATCATTTTCCCCATTTAGGTTTTTTTTTTCTTCATTCCATTGAATAGCTATTTTCTCCTTTTAAATCCATTTAGTTTCCATTAATTGAGGTATGTAAACAATTTGATGTAGTATATTTTATTTTAGTGAAACCACAAATAGCACCAACACCTCTAAATGATGTTTCATAGTGAGTTAGAAATAGAAACAAAACAACAACAAAGATGCTCCTTTGACAACTAAAGTGCAAAATATGTTTTTTATCAAAGTAATTAGAAAAATAAAATCCTCTTAATAGTACAAAAAGCTGATATCTGCAGGGAAAAAGTGCCTCTAGTGATCAGTTAAACTTCCTTTAACTTAAATCCTTTCCAACTTTCAGTTTTTGTACCAGCAGCTCTAGATTATTTCTTTTGAAAAATACAAAATCTCACCCATTCAGCAACAATAAAAATTATATATCCAAATTTCAATCCATCAAATAAAATATATTTCCCCACAATTAAAGTAGTTTTAACAAATTCACTAACAGTAGCTCTAATAACACTGGTGGAAACGTTTTGAAATAACAGTTAAACTGATCAAATAAATGTAAACTAATAATACCAGGGTATAGACGTGAATCAGAAGTAAATGTGTTCCTACTAGGGCTGGGTATCGTTAAATATTTATCGATACTACTACTTTAACGATACCTGGTTTTCGATACCGGTACCTTAACGATACTTTTTTCGATACCTATATGTATAATTCTTAGAGAAAATAACAAGTACTTAAAGTTTTTTTTTTTAATTAAACAAAAAAACCAAACAGTTTTATGGCATATTTATGCATTTATTATTATTATTATTATTATTTATTTATCTCTTCCCTCTGGAACTAACTAAGGCTGTCATACAATCCATGAACTCTTTCTTTTATTGTTTTGTTTCTGAAAGGGAAACTGAATATCCAGATTTAACAGTTATTTGGTTTTTGTTTTGGAAAAACAATCAGAAATACAGGAAAACGGATCCTTTTTCATGATTTCATTATTCCCTTTTTGCTAATAAAGAGTACACAGATTCAGGTTGACCAGAAGCTAGTGTTACTCTAGAGGTGCCAGGATGGGGGTACAAGAAAAACTGAACCAGAGGAGGAAAACCCTCCACATCGTTGCTGATAACAGAACCTCTGGTCTCTAATAAAAAGTAAATCCTCCTAAATAAATCAAGTACGTCTTGTGGCCAATTAAAAAAAACAGTGCATGTGTTCTGCGTCCTCCTGAGGAGGCTGCAGCTCCGACGCTTCAGCAGGTGAAAACGGAGCTGCGGGCTCTGAACAAACACGGTGTTCAGGTCTGATCTCTTTAATCTGACGGTCCGGTCGGTACCAACGAGAGTGTTTAAACAAGAGAGGAAGATCTCGCTTCGCCTCCCTCCGCTTCTCCAGACCCGGCTCGCGGACTCGGGTCTGCCTTTTCTTTTCTTTGCTGTAACTGTTGAGAGGAGAGGAGAGGGACATTTTATTGTAAAAGTACCGAAACGTAGTATCGAGAAAAAAATGTTTTTTTCTGTATTACTACCTATAGGGTTGTCACGGTTACCGGTTTTGTGGTAAACCCCGGTAAAAATGTTGACAATAATTATTACCGTCATGTTTTTTAAAAACTATATTACCTCTGTGGGTTAACCGCCTTTGCGGTTTTGGCTCGGTGTCCTTCCCGGCCACCGTCCCCTCAGGTGAAGCTTCTGCGCACGTTGTAGTGTTTACATCCACAACTTTCTTAAGCTAAAGCTAAAATGACGGCGAAAAGAGGAGAAAACAGGGCTGAGGGCATCTATCAGCCCTCAGAGAAGACAAAGACGGAAGTATGGGCATATTTTGGATATTTGAAGAATGCTGAGGGACAGTTTGCAGAACGTGCTGGAAAAAAGTGCGAAAGGAAGCGACACGCGACGCGTCTGTGTGTCCATCAACTCTACAGTCACTGCAAGAGAAGGTATTAAGGTAACGTTTAGCATTTTAGCTGAAACACATGATGTGAGGACTTTGGGTTGAGGGACAAAGCAGCGAGCGCCACTGCCAGAACATAAACCGAGTCGCGGACACCCCCGTATTGAAATGAGACTACGGGGCTCCCAGCGGGCAGGTCGCTGTTGACGCTGCTTAATGAAGCGTCAGAATAAGTTCACCAGAACTCCAGCTTAGCAGGAAATAACTGGTGGTTTATTAGCCATGCTGCGGGGAGCGGGAGCAGTACAGAGACCACCTTAAAGTCCGACGGGTAACCATACGTAGAAACGAGGTTGTTTTTGTCAAGTACGGTGGCCCATGCAGTACAATAGGGTGTTGGTCACCTGATCTACAGTCGCTATTCTGATTGATTATGAATTTAACAATGATTACTGCCTGATGACATCTCCCCACATCTGAAAATCTCACAGGAAGGACACAAGCTGAGGACAATATTATCCTGATCTAGAGGGTTTATTTAGTTGTCTAGTTGAACATATTCAACATCCTTTTAGAAAATACCAAGATAATACCGAAAACCGTGATCATTTTGGTCACAATAACCGTGAAGGTACATTTTCATACCGTGACAACCCTAACTACCTACCGAAGGTTTTCAGTCGGTACCACAGTAGTACCGTGTTACGGTACCCAGCCCTAGTTCCTACAGCCACTCATCAGCCTCAGGACGTTAAACTTAGTTCCTGTCTAAGAAGTTCTTACCTGGACTCCAGCGTACACATTACAGCGTGAAAGCCCTGGTTGTTAACAGCGCATATGGATGGAAATCCTTTTCCCTTTTGGAACTGTGTGAAGTTTGAATCTTTCCTCAAATATTCGCTGTTTGGAGCAACAGCTGATGGCTTCATCTCCTCAAACCCGCAGTGGTAACAGGTGAAGCGCTGACGCGCGTTCGTATCATTATATTTTACTTTGCTTCACGTAACTTAGACAGGGAGTAAATCTTCTCAGGCCTTTTCTGGTCATATTATTATAAAAACGAAAATATTTCCAGACGCTTGCCTTAAACCTACTGAATGAATTTCGCGCTGTTGATCTACAAGCGGAAGCCATCTTATGTTTCCGGCGGTCCGTCCCCTAAAATGTCCGGGCGGCATTTTATGTTCCCATCATTTTAAATAAATAATATAATAATCGATTTTGAACACTTACGAATCGGAATAGATTTGGAACATTTCACATCATGACCAATCGATTTTTAGTGAATCGGCACACCCCTACTACCCAGCATGCACCCCCCGCGTGCTGCTTCCTGTTACAGCGCGCGTCGCTCGGTGCACAAGAGAGTTAACTCTCCAATTTATGAATTGGAGAATCCCGTCAGCTACTCTGTGACTATTTATCACAAAATTTCTTCTCAGTTGGCTTTAGTTTCCTGTCTTAGTTGCCGCGAGCGCTCTTCCTCTGGACCGACTCGAGTTCTGAAGCACGGATTTCAGTCCGGACCGAACGGACTCGTTAATCTCAAATTGTGTGCAGGTTGGCAGGTCTGATAATGTATGACAGAAATTCACTGCTAGTCAAACGACAATTCACCAAACTGGAGTTAAAACGGGATTTTAAACATTCATCAGCAGGGGTTAGCGTTAGCATTAGCGCCAGCAGCCACCACAGATCGTAAAACTATAAACTAAATTCTCAGAGAATGACGATAAATGTGGCTGACGGATATTTAAACGTACTAACCCACAGATTATTATGGGGGTATTTTTAATCTCTTATTACTTTTATGTCTTTTATGCAGCACTGAACGGGAGACGTGTCCGTCACAAAACAACGCACGGTTGGAAACTCGGACAAAATATTAGTTCCGACCCGTGGAACTTTTGTTCCTCCCATTTGAATTATTAATAAAAAAAAATAAAAAATAGATTTTGTGCTTTTACAATATGGATATAATATTGGGACATGAAATATCGCGATATATCACTAAATAGATTTTTTCTTACAGCCCTAGTTTTTACTGCTCTGCAGCAGGAACGTCTCCTCTCCTTGGTTTCTGTCTGACAAGTCTTAATATTGCTGCCTTCATCTGGGCAATGAGTAAATTAGAAGAAATTAAATAATTGACTAAAATGTGTTTGTGATGGCATTTTCTATTTAGCCACTAATTATTTAAACCCGACGACGTTCACGGTGGAAATTGGATGCAAATCAGTGGCTAAATATTCTGGGTTGTATTTTATTTCTTGAGCCTTTGAGCTGCTGTGAGGTAGCGCTGAGATTTTTTGACCCGTCTGGACTTTCTTAGCACTTGAAACTTTTCCAGAGGTGGCGGGTTATCTACTGACCTCGTATTCACAGAGAAGTCCAGCTCTGTACAGCGGGGCAGTGTTTGAATAGTGTCCGTTCTTTTCTCCTTTACCATTTCTCGACGCGACAAATCCGAAATGCTTCCACAACTCGGACTTAAACTCCACTCTCCGTGCTGCGTGCGTTCACCGCTGCCTGTCGCCTCCGCCCTCCATGTTTGTTTTTCTTTACCATGTGGGCTGCGCGCGCTCCTTTTGGCGCACTGGCTGATTGAAGCAAAGGATCATGGTCTATGTAGTTTAATTTGCTATACTCCGGTGGGGAGAACTAAAACGTGTTATTTTTAACTCAGGATGTACTAGGGGTGCAACGGATCATCATCGATCCGTGGTTCGTACGGATCACCCTCTACGGTTCGGAACGCACGTGGTTCGCGGTTCATGTAGAGCGCGTGCGTCGCTACATAATTCCCGACGTTCTGTTCTCACGCGCTGTGAATCTGCAGATTATTCCCCTCTTAGAAAGGCGTTCGTTTTGCATCACGTATAGAGGTTAATTCTGTTGGCTTCAGCCGTTTTAGTACACCAGAACGAAGGATCGCTGATCAATATCCAGTCTCTGCTGCGCACGTGCGCGCGCGCTGCCTCTGATTCCTCCGTCTCTCTCTCCGTCAGCTGGAATCTTTCTGATAGACAAACTAGATTCACCTGTTTGTGTCTAAGATAACGTTATGTTGGGCTTTTATACGAGCTAATAAACGTTAATATAACCGGAGTTCAGTCAGGAGCCACAAAGCAGCGCCTCGTGCGTCACGCCCCTCCGCACCCCCGACCCCCAGCTGTGCCCGCTAGTTTGACAGAAGCAGGTCTGTGACCCTGAGGTGGCATATGAGTCTATCTCCCCCATTAATTTGTTTTAATATGATTCAAAACTTTATTGAAGCATCAGGTTGACATCCTGAGTTAAATGCAGTTTGTATTTATGAGGATTGAGCATAAAAAAGTTGCTCAGTGTTTTAGAAAATAATGAGAGAGCAAAGTTTTTTGTCTTTTCTTTTTCATTATGCTGATCCGAAAATTGATCCGAACCGTGACTCAAAACCGTGAACCGATCCGATCCGTGAGCTTTCTGATCCGTTGCACCCCTAGGATGTACTGTTCAATACCGTGACAAGACCGCGACGATATCGTGGCCATTTTACTACGGCGATATCACATATTTCCAATATTGTTACACTCCTATTAAATAAAAATGCTTTAGAATAGTTTAAATGTTTCTGTATTTATCAGACACTTTTATCTAAAGCAACTTACAAATGATAATGTAACCAAGAATTTACTTTGAGGCTAACAAACAACTAACCCTGACATTAAAACTAAACTCTGTATGAACCCTTGGTTCAACAGGAAGTCATGTGACCTCATCAGTAGCCTCCTTTTGGAGGATGTAGTTCTGTAGGTTTGATGGGAGGAAACCAGGAATTGTTTTGTAAATAAAAACATGTCGATGGTTTAATCCGAGAAAGGAGTTACTGGTTGTGGAATCAAATGTTAAAGTTTGTTGTCACAAATTTAAAGTATGTTCCTGCCTCACTTTCAAAGCTACTGTTAAGTAACCGTAAAGAAATGTTAAAGTTTACAAGATAAGCAAAAATCAAATGTCCTCTGTCAAAAGATCAGCTCTGTGTTTACAATTTTAGAATCACTTGATTGTACCATGTACCCAAAGTA
The DNA here is from genome assembly GCA_006937965.1 of Callopanchax toddi. Taxonomy (NCBI): domain Eukaryota; kingdom Metazoa; phylum Chordata; class Actinopteri; order Cyprinodontiformes; family Nothobranchiidae; genus Callopanchax; species Callopanchax toddi. The sequence goes on along the minus strand of SSNR01000038.1, from coordinate 1,869,135 downwards.
ATAGAACAATTCTCATAGCTCTTTCTGACTTCTAGAGGAAAGTAGTTCATCCTGGAACTGGAACCCTTTGTTACTGAGAGTGAATTGAGTCATCACTTCAAGAATCTTACTGGAATTGAATTGTGGGTTGTTGTGAGATGCACATCCCTAGTGGAGGGCTTCCTAAGCTGACGGTGTTTGAATCTGTCTCTGCAGGTTCGGACCCTATGGGATACCCATCACAGTGTTTCCTAGACGTGAAGACCGCAGCCGGCCTCCGGAGTCCCTGCAGCCGGTTACAGTCGGTGACGGAGTTACCACCAAACAGGAGGAGGTTGTCACCACTTCTCCAACCCCACCAGCACCTCCTCAACCCTGGACCTCCAAACCACCGCCACTGTTTCAGGAGGGGGCGCCATACCCACCACCTCTTTTCATCAGGGACTCCTACAACCAGGCCTTACCTCAGCCGCTGCCTCGCAAAATCAAGCGACCAAAGCGGCGCTACCGCTGCGAGGAACCAACCTCTATCATGAATGCTATCAAGCTCCGCCCACGCCAGGTTCTATGTGACAAGTGTAAAGGTGTGGTGGCGTCAGGTGGGCACAGGGAGGCGCGGCGAGGCCCGGTGGAGCTGAGGTGTGATGAGGCTGCTAGGAGGCGTCGGACAGCGGACACCCCAATGTCCTCGGAGCTAAAGCGTCTGAGGAATGATGACAAAGGGAGACGTTCCTTCGTCAACCGGCACTCGTCATCCGTCATACACGTGTCTTCATCATCATCATCCCGTGTCCTGAGGGGTGTGGCCTCATCCTCGTCAGTCTCATCCAGCCACGTTCGCCTGAAGCTGAACTCTAAGAAAGTTCTTACTAAAAGTTCTAGTGCTGAGTCCTCCAAGGCCCAGCAGGTTCTCCAGAAGCTGGCGTCGCACTGCCGGACCACATCCCGGGACAAGAACCAGAACCAGGAACACAGCAAGGCCGTGACCCGGGCTGCTGCCCTTCAAAACCACAACCAAAAGATCCATTTCACCCGCCGCCTGCAGAGTCTCAGCAGCACCTCCATCAGCACCCATATGCCTCTGCCACCCAGAATGCGCCTCAAGCCCCAAAGGTACCGTACTGACGAGCCTGCACCGCAGCCTGCTTCAGCGTCGCCACCTAAACCTGCCACAAGCCCCGCCCATACTCCCTTGCCCTCAGTCACAGCTCCTCCTCCTTCCTCCACAGACAGTGTCACCATAGAAATGCCTGGGGATGAAGGGGTGGGGCAGAGAGCTGAGTGGCATGGGGTGGAGCCTCCTCCCCCTTCCTCCTCATCCTTAGACTCCTCCCACTCTGAGTGCAGCTCGACAGAGACCTTTGACCTCCCTCCACCTGGAGATCTTCCCTCGTCTTCTTCTTGTCCAGCCCCTGTGCCTCCTCCCTCCCCCTCCTCCTCTTTACCTCCTCACTGCCCTGCTTCTTCATCCCTTTCTTTAGCCGCTGCAGATGGTGAGGACGAGGAGGAGGGGGGTGACATGAAGCGGCGGCGGAAGTTGTCTACGTCCTCCTCGTCCTCGTCTTCATCTTTGTCCTCAGTCTTTTCCAAGTCAGTGTCCAAGTGTCTACTGCCGGATGGCCGCACTGTGTGCGTTGGTGACATTGTTTGGGCTAAGATCTATGGCTTCCCGTGGTGGCCGGCTCGTATTCTTGGCATCATGGTGGCGCGCCGCGGCGACACGGGGTTGGCTGTGCGTCAGGAGGCACGTGTGTCCTGGTTTGGCTCACCCACCACCTCTTTCCTGGCACTCGCACAGCTTTCGCCTTTCCTTGAGACATTCCAGTTGCGGTTTGACAAAAAGAGAAAGGGGCCGTATCGCCGTGCCATTGCCGAGGCCGCCAGCGCTGCCAAACAGCTGACACCTGAAGTCCGTTCGCTGCTCACACAGTTTGAGACGTAACGGTGGCTGTTGACCCATTGGTCTCCTTTGTCCCGCTTCTTCTATAGATGACCTGTCCCGTACAGGAGCTGGGAGGAGCCAAACTTAAGACTGGTCAAAACTTTTCTGTTTGGAAAGGAGGGGGAGGAGCCTCAGGGCTTACTGACAGTGTTTAGATGGCCCAGGGCGGAGCTTATGTCTTTCACCTGTCAGGTGTTTGTCAAAGCAATATAGCTTGTCAGAATTTTGTCAGAGCGTGATGTCATCACTTAATGCAGATGGCGGTCATCACTAAACTTGTGGAAGTGCATCATGGGATATGTAGGATTAGCTTTTTTATGAGTCTGCCTACTGATTGGCTGATGAAGCGATGACATCATTCTTTATGTAAGTGTAACACACTACTAATGGTGGGTTAGCACTGAAATGATGACATCACTTCCAGTTGAGTTCTGTTTAGTAACGCTCTGACGAAAACGTTTGGATGTCTTTTTTTTTTTAACTGTGAAAAAGTTTTGTCTAAGCTGAGGCTGGTGGTCTGAGAAACACCTGACCCAGGTGCTGAGTTCACCATGGTGGCAGTGTGCTGATTGGTTCATAAGGTTAGGGAGGTAAAAAACCAGAGTCCAGTTAACCAGATCAGGACCTGTTAACCTGGTTAGGACTCATTAACCCCATCAAGTGTCTGTCAAACAGGTAAGGATTTAAAAAACCAGGTCAGGACTTGTTATTCAGATCAGGACCTGTAAATGATGTTAGGACCTGTTAACCAGTTTAGGGCTAGTTATCCAGGTCAGGGCTCTGTATCCACTGAAGGACCAGTTAACTAGGTTAAGACCTATTAATGAGGTCAAGACTTGTTAACCAGGTTAGAAACTGTAAACCAGGTCATGATTCATTTACTAGTTAAGGACCTGTTTACCTGGTCAGGACCTGATATTTAGTTCAGGTCTCTGTTAACCAGTTAAGGACTCATTAACCAGTTTTGGACTTGGTATCCAGGTCAGGGTTTGTTATCCAGGGAAGGACCTGTTAACCAGGTTATGACTCATTTACCAGGGCAGGACTTGTTTACCAGGTTATGACTCATTTACCAGGTCAGGAATTGTTAACCAGGTTATGACTCATTTACCAGGTCAGGACCTGTTAACCAGGTTATGACTCATTAACCAGGGCAGGACTTGTAAACCAGGTCAGGACTTGTTAACCAGGTCAGGACTTGTTTACCAGGTTATGACTTGTTAGCCAGGTTATGACTCTTTAACCAGGTCAGGACTCATTTACCAGGTCAGGACTTGTTACCCAGGTCTGACTCGTTCTGTTGGTAGACCATGATCTTCTGGACTCTAAAGGCCAGTTCATACTCTGCGAGAAGCCAGAACTTTGTTCTCGCTGGGGGAGCTCTGAGAACTCAGCTGCTGAGCTTCAGCGATGTGTCGTACAGGTGTGTGTTTCAGGTGTGTGTGTAGATTGAAATGATCCGCCGTTGGTCCTGGACCAATGCGGACCTGAGGAGACATGCAGGTCTGGATCGACCGAGCAGTGAGGGTTTGCGCCGGTCGATCCAGACCCGCATGCCTCCTCAGGTCCGTCCGCGTACAGCAGGCGTTGAACTTCTTCACCGGAGAAAAAGTCACATCAACATACGTCAGGCGCTAATCCCTTCCTGACCAATCACGGCAGTTGTTGTCGGACGCCCTGGGGAAGTTGGGCTCAGCTGATGTGAACAAGAAGCCGTTAGTGCTGCCTAAGTCGGGCTACGAGACTAAAATGAGGTCCTTTTTGTTCTCGGAGCCCCCAGTGAGAACAAAGTACTTCCTTCTCGTGGAGGATGAACCAGCCTTAACGGCCAGCCAGCTGCTTTCTGATAACGATGATGATGATGATGAAGATAGACTCTTTTTACCGTCTGTTTGCAGATCAGAGACTCTGAACCATGTAAATGTTTCTCTCTTGTTTTAAATCTAATAAACTGTCTAACTGCTGGAATCCTGGTCATCATTTCACTTCTCTGTCTGATTGACTGCTGGAGTGCTGCTGCCTTGCTCAGTGGTACGTTGACTGCAGACCTCAGATTTTCTCACCTGCAAACAGATGTTTGGTAAACAGGTCTGCAGAACTGCTTCTACCACAAATGTGACATCCAGGTTTGGTCTTAATGTTGGATTCATTAGTCCTGGAGAAGTGTAGATCTGTATCCAGACTCTGATTTTTTTAAGTGGTAGTTTAGTGAGAGTCCTGCAGGAGACCGACGCTGCTCCGTTGTAGGGTTAGGGTTTAGGCTTAGGGGGTTTGTCTTGTTTTACTACTGCCATGATCAAGTGTCATCATTGATTTTTATACAATAATTACTAGTTATTGCATTGATTTTTCATTGAATGATTGATCAATTTATTAGTCGATGGATCTTTTGATTGACGATGAATTGATCTTGATGTATTGATCTTTTGGTTGATATATTGTAAATGGGCTCCTTTCTGTCTCTCCAGCACAACACTGAAGAGCTGCTGACACAGTCCTGCGCAGTGATTGGCTGTGATGCAGTGGGCGGGGTCAGACCACCTGGAGAGTGATAACATGGACATCAATAATCAATATTTAATGAGTCATATATAATTTAAAGAGTTTATATTTATGAAGACCAGTTTAATGTGACTGCTGTAGGTTTCCGTGGATACGAGGTCCAGGTTGTAGTCCAATCACATGGTACACCTGATGACCTGAAATTTGAACCAATCATTTTGAAAGCTGCTCGTCATGTGAGCAGCCGGAGACACGTCACCTGTTCACTAGCTGAACTTTACCTGAATGCATCAGATCCTCTGGAAATTTGTCAGGTAGAGGCTCCACCCCCATTCCCACACCTTGGGGAAGTGAAAACCATCATCCCCAAAGTCTGGTTCCAAAACAACATGGCTTCACTTTCCAGTAACGAAAGGGTTGGAGCCACCTGGTCTACCTTAAATAGACCCAGTCCAAACCAACCGGTATACCTGGGACAAAGGACTTTCTGTCTCATTATGTCCACATCTTGGTCCAGTCCAGTCGGTCCTGCATCTGTATAGCTTTTTCAAGTCATGGACTACAAAGTGCTTTACATTCACACGCTGATGGCAGAGAGCTACGTAGAGGGGAGGCTTCCGTAAACCAGGTTTTACCGGACCGTCTGACCACCACCAGCTGGAGACAACAACCAGGTGTCCCATCTGGAGCTGGGATCGAACCGACAACCTGCTGATTGAAAGACACTGTACCTCCCACCTGACTCCAGCCTGTTTTGGTCTCGTCCAGTCTGATTGTGTCCGTTCCAGTCCAACCTGATCCACCTACTTCGGTCCAGTTTTTCTCATAAAACTCCTTTTCTTTGAAAACTGTGGTCTGGTCTGTTGAAGGGTTAGGGGACGTGGGACCTGGTTCTAAGTGGGTTAGACCGTTTCAACTGCTACAAACATGTCTAGAGAGTTTAGACTGGTTTCATCCTTAGAAATGTTTTGGTGCAAACAGAAAATGTAAATTTATGTAAAAAAGGTGATAAAAACAATAAATGCTCCACGCGTGTGAAACGCTTGGCTCTGGTAATTCATCCGTTTAGAAACGTCCTGTGAGGACTCGTCCTTCCTGTTGAGATGTTTCCTTCCTATAAGGACTTGTCTTCCTCTGAAGGGCTGACCTGTAGGTCAGGTGTGTGGGGGTCGAAGGTTCCTGCCTGTTAATATTCTCTTAATATTCTGGTGGACTTTAGCCAGAAGAACTCGAGCTCGGCGTCCGTCCTCAGTCTTCAGGACTCTGTATTTTAGCTGTAATGGACACAGACTCTAAGGTAAGATTAATGTTGTTGTTTTTTTGTGAGAGACAAACTGATGAAGCATTTCTATCGAGATGTTTCAACGTTACACAGGAAGATTTTACCAGAGGACTTGAGCTGTAGTGGAGCGTCTAAAGACCAACGTCACAACCTGTTTCTCCAAATCAGTCGGATATTTAATTCTGAACAAACAAGTTGAATATTCATACAAGTTTAGTGAAATGTTTGCATAATATTTAGTCTGGGGAAACTAATAGACAAGATGTAAATATGATTCTGTTTATGGACTTTAGATGTGATAGATTGGTGTGAGTTCATCACAGAATGTTACTGATTTGACACAGAGGCAAACTATACATTCATTACTCTTCTAAAGACGGGAACTAATCAGGATTATGACATAAAAGACATTTATCAGGCCCGAGTGATGTGAAGGATTTAGACCAGGGTGTTCTGGGAAACACTCTTATTATTCATGAATAATAACACCAGAGTTATGTATGGCACCGGTGGCTTCTAAACCAAAGTTCCAGCTTGTGGGCGTTGGATCTTCTGGATGCTGATGAGGGCTCCAGAGCGCTGATCTGGTCCCTGGCCCCATCCTGGGACAGGTCTCACCCTGCTGTGTTCTCAGGTGATGCTGAAGTCCAACAGGATTTAGGATTTCTCTGACAAACTGAAGCTGGATCCTAGTGTCTATTTTGAATTACAAATAAACTCTAACAGTGAAAAAAATGAACAAACACGGAAAGTTACTGAGGTCATTTTTCTTCCTCGGAGACGTCGGTTCTCAGAAGGTTTCTGGTTCTCTTCACCTGTTAGTGTGTGTTACTGTGCTGTGCTTGTCTGTCCAAACAGGGTGACCTGGAAAATGGGCGGAGCCACAAGTTGGACGAGGGCCCCCCTGGAACAGGAAGTCCAACAGCTCCAGGTCAATGTGAGAGGGCGGGGCTGGACATGATTTACACCATTGAAGACGTCCCACCATGGTACCTGTGCATCCTACTGGGACTTCAGGTGAGACTGATTACAGTGGGAGGAGCTGATTGTGATTGGCTGTTCAGACTGTGCTGTCTGTTTCTTGGTTTTGATTTGATTCAATCTAATTTATTACTATTATTTACAGATTCTATTCATTCCAATCAATTAGTAGTCCATTTAAATCATTCCCCCCCCCCCCCCCCCCC